>QANX01008076.1:0-50276 GCA_003254975.1 Ochetophila trinervis
TTCTATATAAATTATTAATAATTAATATTAATATGCATTCTGTTATGAACCGGATTCGTGCTATGTTTAATCTATTGGCTAATTTTTATGGTCCAAACACAATTCATTACGTGCTTCGTATTTAACACTGCACATACATATCATAGCTATATTGTGCTCAATTTTAATGTGTCATATTTTTGCCCTGCTTGTGTTATCCAGCCCATTTTTACACCCCTATATGTTAAGCGGTTCCGCGTCTAATATAGTTTTCGTATACATATTACATCAGAGTTTTAGGAGGCCATCACTTTCACTGGCTGCTTGAATCTGCTCTGCTCGTGGGTTTGAATGTGAGAAATATAATAAATAAGACATCTTTATCTGACTAACAATAACAATAATAATAATAAATAAATAATAAATACAATTTAAAATAAAGTTAAAACCCACTATATATATATATATACAAGGAAAAATAGCGCACAATAACTAATTCCAAACTAATTATTAGTTTTTCATTTACATATTGTCAGCCTTCCAAAAGGGAAAATCTAACATATATGAGATTCCAACTTATTTAGGGGTCCAAAGACCAAGACTAATAAACTATGAGCAATACTCAATTAGATTTTATTTAGGCCAAGAAACTCTTTTGTTTGTTTTACTGCTCTCACATTATTGCACTCTTCTACACCCTGTTGAGATTTTGTACACTTGACAAAATCTGAACTTTTACCACCAATATCAATGAGTTTCCCATTGTTCAAACACGAGGCAGAAGGAATTCCATAAGGAATATTCTCATCAAGGTGTGAAGAAGTGGATGATGAACTTTGTACTGCACCTAAACAAGACTTATTAGTCTGGTAATTGTTTGAGGAGCGAAAATTCCCAATACCATTCCTGAAATCCAATGGATTTCGCAACAACGAATAAGTAAGAGGAGGAGGAGGAATTCGCCACCTCGGTGACGGTGCAACAAGAAGTGTCTGAAGCAATGGTCCAGCTTCGAATACAGCCTGCTGAAGCTTGCCTTTCTCTGGCAATTGTTTTCCTTGTACAAGATTATCAATAGCAATCGAAGAAAGTTCCATGTTGGCTTGTTGTTGAACAACAGGGTGTTTGCTGTTGTGTTGAAAGACTTGAGAGGAGGAATAAACGCCGACATTGTTGGAGTTGTATTCTTGGGGAGATAAACCATTGATTTGGGACAATGTTGTTGTTTCTGACATGTTATGGGATTCTTCGAGTGTGGTCTGGAACTTGTAAGCTATAGGAGTAGTGGTGACGATTTGATCAGGCTCTGTGCATTGATACAACTTGTTGATCAATCTCTGCAATTGGTCTCTTGCTTTGTCTCTTTCATAGTCAGCTATTTTCAAGAGATGAAGCAAATGTTTTATGGTCTGCTCGTTTTTGCCTATTTTTTCTTTTGCCACCGATCTTTCAGATTCTAGCTCCAAGTTGATGCGGAGAAGCTTGTGTTTTAGATCATTAATATTCTGCCAGAGTAACAATTTTACAATGATTATATATGTAAGTTATGGATGATATATATATACCAAAACAATCTAATTATCAGAGAGAAATGCTAGTGACAAATGTGCTAACCATGGAGATAAACAAACATTTCGTGATTGAAAATCGAAAATTGAAATCATTATTAATTTACAGTGTGCAAGTTCAGTGATAAATACAATAGTCCAAATTAAGCTTCAACTCTAACGTTTTTGCAATTCATAAGGAAAATTATTTTTTTCTCATATTTTACTCTTTAATCAAATTTCATCCAAGAAAGACATTTACCTCAAGTTACTTTTTTTTTTTTTTTCCTAAATCGGAAATTTAAATCACAAGCTTTTTTCAAAAAAGTTAATGATCAAATTAAGTTGATAGTTTTTAGCTTAATAATAAGAAGGTATATATTATACCCCTCAAAAAACCCAAATCAAAATGTTATATTTCTTATTTAGTCAAACTCAGAAATCTCTGTGCATCTATATGCTTTTTCTCAGAAATAAAATGCCATAGCTCTTGCTATTTTCTGATATTAAATGAGCATGTATATGTTCTTCCTAATTGAACTGATATCAAGCAAATATCTATGATTATTAGCTTTTAGTACTTTTCGATTCACCTTGCTGCTGCCAAAACCAACTTATAATTTACACAATATTCACTCTTTAGGGCATCAATCTCTATTGGAATTAATCATTGATAATATATCATAGAAGAAAAAAAAACTCCCATTGGAAATTAAAATATAAACTAAAAAATAAGAATAAAAATAAGAAAAAACTCGAATTGGAATTAAATAGCACAATAAAAGAATTGGAAAAAAAAAAAAAAACATACCTCTTGTCCACCCCACATAGAATGCATTCAGTTTATTTTCTCACATGAACAAATACACTATTCAAGGGATTAAATTTAAGAAATCTAAACCAAACTCAAAAGGAGAAATTAAGGGGGGGTTTAGAAAGGGCGGTACTGATATTTATAGTTAGCAAACTTTCCTTAATCATAATATCTAATATCGATTAGTTTAAGGAATGTCAACAAATTAAACCTTCTATAAATTATTTGGACTGTACAAGGTTCACATCCTAATTTTTGTCTCACTCCGAAAAATTCCACAGAAATATTCTCCGTGCTTAAAGGGATTATGTCCCCTCTCAAAATATTCATTCCTCTTTCTTTCTCTTTTTAATTTTAATTTTATATTGTCAATGAGATCTTGGTTACTTGGTCTCAATTCTCACCCCTATTGTTTTTGCTTAGAACCAAATTGGAAATCATATTGCTGATTCAAATCCAAACTTGCCTTTGGAAGATGTTTTTTCCCCCCAAGTATTTGTATTTATATACAACACATATTTTGAAAATAACGATAAATATTTATATATATAATCATGTCATTGTAAAATATATATAATAATTTTAAAATGTAAACCATCACTAATAGTCTACAATTGATGACTAATCAATAATAAAATATCACTAATAACTATTTTAATTATGATCTACATTTTAAAATTATCAAATATATTTTAGAATAACTTATTTATTAGGTGTGAAAATATTCGGACTATTGACCTTGCTTTTTAATTGGGCTATGAGATTTTTTTTTAAATCAAAATGAAGACCCATTTAGTTAACAGGTGTTAAAGGGCACAACCATCAGTGAATGTATTTTTGTAATTATATAAGTATCATAATTTTGAAAATGTCCATTTTGAATTTAATTTAAAAAATATTTAACAAATTTATACCTTGAAGATTAAAAACAGAATGTTCCATTTCATCATCTAAACATGTATATGTTTTTAACGACGAATTACTTGATAATTTTACAGATATGTTGAGATTTATGTATTTTAATATGATAGTTTAACAAATGTTGCTTGGATGGTTAGAATTTAAACAAAGAACATTACTTAACTCGGCATGAATTCATTTCGACATGATATTTTACCCAATTGTTTGACACGATATCTTGAGCTCTGAAAACGATAGCAGATATGCTCTAAGCATCTTTTCTATTTATCTGCAGACTTAACGAAAAATCACAGTTATAATGTGGCATGCAACCATGTTATCAATTTCTAGATTATAATATATAGTGATTGTCACATCATTTGTGAATAATTAATTATTTTTTTCTTTGCCAATGTGAATAGAGAACTCAGTTACCTTAATTCAAGAGAAGCTATGATTTGCAATTGGACAGCTGTTTCGCTTATTTACCTGGGATTGCTATTGAAGTTGAGCCTTGAAATACATAATTTAAAACAATAGAAGAATAGTGATCATTATCATAGGTGAGCCCTGCTATAAGTTTGGAGCGTCGGAGTTAAAATTTTTTAAAATTGATTTTGAAATTGAAAGGTTTAAATTTTGGTAGTTCTATTTGGATTTAAGTATTTTTTTTTTTTGTTATTGATGAAAGAGAGAAATTTTAACGACATGGACTTCCATCGTGAATTTTTATCAAATTAAAAAAATGTCTACGTCTGTCCACTCGCTAAATATTTTAATTTTTTTTCTTAAAAAAAGAAATTTGATTTTGAAACACACACGTGCAGCACGTGATCGCCCAAAGCCCAAAAATCCTCCATCTGCGCACCAAAGACCCTGATCCTCTCCCCCCTCCGCGATCGCTGGAACAAAGGAATCCCAAAATTTCCTTCCCCCATCTGCGCACCAGATCCTCGCCTCCCTCGTTTCTTCTCCCTCCCTCACCGGGGTCTCTCATTTCTCCTCCCTCCTTCACCGGGAAATCTCCTCCCTACCCAGCCGCGCCAATTCTCCTCCCGCAGCCGCGCACAGCCCGATTTGTAGAGCCAAGCCTGAATCGGCGAATCTCCTCCCTCCCCAGCCGAGGCCAGCCCGATTTGAAGAGCCCAGCCTCAATCCGAGAATCTCCTTCCTCCCCCAGCCGCGCACAGCCCAGATTTTCAAAGCCCAGCCTCGTGGAATCTCCTGCCTCCCCAGCCGTGCACAGTAGCTTCGCCGATTGAGGCTCGATCCCTCATCGGTACCTCCCCCAGCCGCGCACAACCCAGATTTGTAGAGACAGGTTTGAGCTAAAGTTGCAGAGACATGTTTATTTTTTTTTTTGAATGTTTTTTCAGGCCAAAGTTGTAAGTTATGCCATATTTGCTGACTTCTTTCGGTAAGCTCATAGAGCTGACTGTTTATTAGTTTGTCATTAATACGTTTTGTTATATTCATGATTAACAATGTGTGAGCAGCATAGTAATTAGATTTCATTCAGATCTTATGCTTGGTAAGATCAAAATGAACAAGTAAATGAAATGAATTCATTTTTGTGATGTTTGTTTTTGAGTTAGAATTTTTGATGTTGTGGCGATTTTTCGTCTCGGACCGGGCTTCTCGGGTTCCTGCAAAAACGGAGCCAAACTGGTTAGAGGGACGCCGATGTGGTGGCCGGCGTTTCCCCTCCGATGCTTAAGTCAGTCCTCATCCTTAGTTCAAGAGCATAAATGACTACAAAATGGTCTAAAAAAGGGGGATCAAAGTTGGAGAAAGGGGGGAGAAAAAATGGAGAGAAGCTAGAGAGAAAGGGAGAGCCAAAATAATGAAAAATGGACTCCAAAAATCTGGAATGAGAAAGAATGGGAGGGCCGTCCGGTTTTTGGGAGGTGAGGGAGATAGTGAATAGTCTTTTTTACTTTATTTGGTGGTGTAATCATCACATGGAAAGGTTGAAATCGCACCTACCCCCCAAATCCAAGGTTTGGTAGTCTCCAAAATTACCAACCCCAAGGCAGCCGAATTTTTGGGGAAAGGATGGGGAAAAAGTGATGAGGGTGGTGATGGGGGTTGGTGGTGTCTTGGGCTGCGTGCGGCTCCAAATCTAATTCCCCCCTTTTTTGCCTCCATTTTTACTTTACCTTTTACACATGGAGGGTTTAGATTAACTCACCAAAAAATTTTGCATCATAGATGGGAGACAAGTGTCTCTTCCCAATTTATGGGCTTTGGGCATTTTTGGGTTTAAGTGGCCCACCACTTGGTTGTGTATTTATTTTACTACCCTTAATCACTAGGTATTGGGCCCAATTAATAGGCAAAAATACACACAACATTTGATATCAGTACATTGGGAAATTTGTTGGTAATTTTGTCATTTCAGATGCCTTCTATTATGATTGTGGGTAACTTATTAAGCATTTATATGTTTCTTTGGTTTGATGGATCATCAGCTGTATGGTCCATTTCTTTTGTTTGGATAGAGATTAATAGTCTTCATTATTAATTGGGAATCTTAAAAATATGCACCTATGGTGAAAGCCTTGGATGGTGTGAGTAAATTGGAGAAGACATTAGATTTATGGCATGCCGGGATGATGTTTTATACTCTGTCCACTTGGGGACTTGCTATGACTGGGTGAGTTTGTCTAAGCAAACTTGCTTTTGTTAATATCTTAAGAATATTAGTGGCAATCATTTGCTGCTTTCTTGGCCATGAAAATGCACAATATAAACAATTCTATTTCTATATTAAGTCTCACTAGCACTTTTAAAGAAAAGTTGGCACTTTGACTTATTTAACATTTCTAGTTTTGATTATATCAGCTGATCTTTGTACAGCATGATTTATAATGTCTTATGCACTTTGGATTTTTCTTTCCTTTCTGAAGAGGTTGAGGAATTGAATGCGAGTATAGTAAAACGTATGTTCTTCTTAGGCATTGTTTTTAATTTTCTGTTTTCAACTGTATATATACTCTGACTAACTCATGTTTTGAGAAGGGAAAACTGAGAGAGAGAGAAATGCCATGTTTATATATTTTTCCATTTTCAAATTTTAATGTAAACGAGGCCAATTCCATTTTTATTGCTTTTCCTGGCAGCGCATCTATAAATATATATCATAAGAATATATGCTCTAACAAAAAGAAGATTTTATGATGTTTAAAAAGTGAATTTCGTTGCACATCATTAGAATTATATAGACTTAATCCAAAAGGCAAGCTCAGCCTAAATGATTAATTTCTGTTGTTTTTTGAGTTTATTATTACAGGGAAAAGATATGCTGTTCTCGAGAGCAGTCTTAAAACTCTTGCATCTGACCCAACTCATTGATCACAACCGTTGGATGGGAATATCATACCATGCATGCAAAGAGAACAATGAATTATCTAGGGTCTTCTGTTTAGTCAAAGAAAGCAAAGACAGTTCTAAAATGAACATAGTTATGTGGTGTGGACAAGAAGAAGACCTTCAAATTTGCATATTTAAAATGATTAGCCATCATTCAGAGGGCAGAGCTTCCACTTTCTTTTGCATTTTAGATTTCGAGCAGAGCTTTCAAACGTGGAATGGGTTGGACGGGGAGTACAAATTTGTTTTTGTTCTTTATTCTCTTCTTAATTATGGAATATGGTCTGCCTTTTCTTTTCCTTAAAAGATTTTTCCCTTTTTGCTTTCTTCCTTACATTTTTTTTTGCCAAGATGGGCTACGTCCTAAACCAGTGATAAAAATAAAAGGAGCAAAGTCCAAATCTAATGGATTTTGCTTCATTGGATTATGGAATTTTAAGATTCCTTACGCAAACTTGAAACCAGTACAACACCATTCACCAGGATTAGGAAGATTACATTATACATAGTCTAAAGTTGAATCTACATGTGTCAGGATGGCAATGGTGGGGGATTAAGCAATCGAATAGGCAAGACATGGTAATGATGATTTTGAGAAGCCAATAAAAAGTTGTGAAAGATTGAAAACAAAGAGGGGTGAGAAGGTGAGAAAGAGTGTAAGATGTTGGCGATGATTATGATGGATTCAAAGTGTGTCAAAGGACAAGCGCATGACCAGATGTGTATGATTACTGGTGCAAAGGCTCCTCTCCTTTTGAAAAATTGTCTTGCATAACAGCTACCAACAAAAAACAAACAATTTCTTTTCAACCCAAAAACTCATTCACATGGCATCATATTAATAGCAACGAAGCATGCAACCCTATATAATTATGGCCTATCAAGTTGAAGATGTGCCTCCTACTGCAAAGCACATAGTAATCAAATTCACAAAATGCAACACCTCCCATTCCCAACATCCACCATTGCTTAGCAAACCTGTAAGTTTCCATGTACGAAGATATCCTAACCAATAAATCACTTGAAAAGAATCAATTCCTGAAAAAACAAACACAATTTTATTGTTCTAAAATATCTACAGACACATTTCTCTGCTTGTCTAGCCTTGCAATTCATTTTTGTTATCAACGTATCTCTCTGCAGTGACTTGGGAACCGTATATCTTGTCTTCATTATTTTTCCAATGGGCAACATCATATATTACTAGTGACAGGACCCGCACTACCCAAGTCATGCCTGCAGGACTTAATCACCCTGATTAAGTCCCTAAGCAGTCAACAACACAATAATTAATAAATCCACAACCCAAACTCTTAAATGCCAGAAATTTTAATAGAAATTTCGGCAGAGTTTTGTCTATAATTACAACATTTCC
Source organism: Ochetophila trinervis (assembly GCA_003254975.1). Lineage (NCBI taxonomy): Eukaryota > Viridiplantae > Streptophyta > Magnoliopsida > Rosales > Rhamnaceae > Ochetophila > Ochetophila trinervis. Next base: position 7,988 of record QANX01008076.1, read on the forward strand.
CAAATTATTTACATGTATCTGCATGTCAAACAATATTTCACAACAATCCAGTAATTTCTTATAAATACACCCATATACATAAACTCCATGACATATATATTAAAATTTGATTACACAAAAATATCTTTAGCATATTACAGTTTACTACTCAACTAACATATAAATTCGCACAATCTAACTATGCCACTACTACCTCTAACTCGCTCCTCCTGCACTAATTAGCAACAGTAGCACGGCTAATAATCCAAGAACTACCTGAAACATAATTAAGAATTTTTTTGGTGGGGTGAGTATTTGCATACTCAGTGAGTAGAAACTAAATAAGAAAATAATATTTTCTTCCATATATAACGTATATAAAAATTGGTTTGTTCATGCAATCTCCTTGGAAAATAGTTCGTCTTTCAAATTTCCAAATTTCCAAAAATATTCATATATTTTTATGTACATATACATTTAACATAATTAATATATTTGTTTATGTCAAAATGTCTTGAAATATAAAATAGCACACACAATCAATGCAACCAAATATATGAGGGACGTTCAGTGAAAAGCCACAGAACATATATATACGAACACATCATATATATACCGGGCGGGTAAGCTAACCATTAAATCCCCAGTGAAAAGCCACAGACATATATGTGAACAAATCATCATATACCGAGCGGGTAATAACCATTTCTGTGAAAATCATTGTCCCTTCATATATTCACACATATATGCAATTCATAATCTCAGCTTGGCGGCATAACCCATCGCACAAGCATAAATAATATGGCGGCATAAACCATCGCCCAATCACTTGGCGGCATAAACCATCGCACAAGTATAATTAATCTGGCGGTATAAACCCTCGCCCAATCACTTGGCGGCATAAACCATCGCCCAAGTGTATCCAATGTCTAACCTCCCTACCCGGCGGCATAATCATCGCCCAAGTAGTCACCAACCTTGTTACACCCTACTCGGCGGCATACTCATCGCCCAAGTAGTCACCACATAGGTGCCATGCATTTATGAATTCACACAAAATAATCACATTCATAAATACTTTTAAACACATGTATAAATATGTATGTATTTATCCCAATGGAAATAACAAAGTAATATATATATATATATATATATCAATCTATATATATATATATATACTTGTAAAGATTATTTAATCGTAAAATATATTTCTTAATAATATAATCTTTGAATATATTTCCAAACCATAAAATATATGTATATATATTCATGCATTTACATATATATAAATATATATATATATGTGTTCCCACTCACAGATACGCCGCGTTGACGTCTATCCACGGTTGGTCGCTCCTTGTCATTCGACCGGATTAGTTCCTTCCTCTAGTAATACAATAACATAATATTATCAAATACTTCATTACCGTAATGTGAAATAAAACTCCATTTTTATTACCTATTTTCACAATTATGCAACTTTTCCCCTAATAATATAGGTTTATTAATTATATTTTTACTCAAATGATTTTGAGGTTAATAACTAAATTTTTATTCTTAATTTTCATCACAATTAATTTTTCCAACTAAATTTATATCATCAACCACTTAAATCTTCCAATTAAAATTACTATCTCTTAACCAAATACAAAATCAACCTTCACAATTCCTCTATATTTCTTAATTATAATTTATTACATTAATTAAAATCACAATTCCTAATCGATCATCATAATTTCATCAAAACACATTCCAAACACTCACAAATTTCCCTAAATTTCCATTCTCCAACTCTATACTACAATGCTTATCATTATACAATGTAATTAAGCATAAGAAACATGATTTACCTTCAATTGGAGCCAAAATTTCACACTTTCTCCAGAAATCAAAAAATTCCCTTTGTATCCTTTTTGTCAAATCTTTAACCTAGCTCACTAATCTTTAATTCCAACACTTGAGTTTTGTAAAGGAGTGAAAAATGAAGCTTTTGGTACAAATATTCCGGCGAGAGGTGGCCGGAATCTCTAAAAATCCGGTGAGAAAGAAAATTTGGTAAATATCTAAAAACTCAAACTTATGGTGGTTTTCGGTTAAAACAAACCTCACCAAAGTGTTTAGAAGGCTCTAAAACCTATGGATGACTTATTTGTTTGCTAAATTTGGAAGAGATTTGAAGAGATTGAAATTTTTCTCAAAAAAGCTTGGTCGGCACCGAAAATGGAGAAGAAACCAGGTCTGCGCGTGAGGAAGAAGGGGCTGAATCGTTAATTCAATTTTTGCCCCAAAATTCCCATTTTGCCCTTCATTCAATAACACATAATTATTTAACTATAAGGGCAAAACGGTCATTTTATTTTTATTTTTTTATTTTCTTTGATTTTCTCATTTTTAATTTTACTTTCCTTTTATTTTTATTTTTTTCTTCTTATACTAATTTTTAAATATACAAATTCACAAATTTTAATTCTAAATTTTTTTTTTATCTTCCTTATTAATTTTAAAACTATTTAAATAATTATTTTACTAATAATTATTTTTCTTATACTAGCATTAGGGTAATTAAATATATTATTAAACATAATTAACTCTAATTACCTTGCTAATCCTTAATTAGATTTTAGGATGTTACAACTAGAGAGTTACAAAGAAGATCCAGAAAAATTCACTATATAAAAACAGGAGATTTTACAAGTATCACAGGTAAACATTCTCCAAATAATCAAATACATGCAGTAGTAAGCCTGAAAAAAGCTGAGGCTAAAGAATTGAGACCTCCCTCAAAAAAAGATTAAAAAGGGCTCCAACCTCGGGCCAAGCTGTCCCTTGTGGTCTCTAATAAATAAATAAATGACCGGTGAGGGACCGAGCCTCAATCGGCGAGGCTACTGTGCGGGACTGGGGAGGGAGGAGATTCGCCGATTGAGGCTGGGCTCTTCAAATCGGGCTGGCTGCGGCTGGGGAAGGAGGAGATTCCCCCGTGAAGGAGAGAGGAGAAATGAGGGAGCCCGGTGAGGGAGGGAGGAGAAACGAGGCAGGCGAGGATCTGGGGCAATCGGGCTTTGGTGCGCAGATGGGAGAAGGAAATTTTGGGATTCCTTTGTTCCAGCGATCGCGGAGGGGGGGAGGGGATAAGGGGCTTTGGTGCGCAAATGGAGGATTTTTGGGCTTTGGGCGATCACGTGCTGCACGTGTGTGTGTTTCAAAATGAATTTCAAAATTAATTTTGGGAGATTTTAACTGGGAGCGTCGGGGATGCTATAAACTCCGAAGTTGGAGTTTATAGCATGGCTTTATCATAGGTACCTCTCATCTATACTTAAAAGCAGATAGATTTTTTCTGACAAAACCTCAACCTTTACATCATCAGATACGATTTGTTTTTTGAGAGAAAGCAAAAAATTGTGATTTGAAAAACAAACTTTTCTTTGTTTGCTTTCATAAACAAAAAATAATAATAATAATAATAATAAATACTAATTATTTTAATCATCCCGGTTTAGACTGCAATTTCATGTTCGCATTTAGAAAACTAGCTTTCTTGGTCAAGATTATAAGCTCAAATTGTCATCTTCTCTGTTGGCATGCAATGGAAAGGAATTTTACAAATAAGTAAAATATTTTTAAAATAAAATATAATTATTTTATATTTTTCTTTCTTTCTCTCTGTATCTTTCTCCAAAATAAAAGTTCTTAACTAATTAATATATATGTATTTTTTTATATTTTTATAAAATTAAAAAGAAAAGGGTCTGCCGTTCATCTTTCTCCTCTTATTCTTCTTGTTGTGGCCGATCGTCTCCCCCACCTCCATGTTCTTCATCACAGCCATCCCAAAACCCCACCACCGCCGACTTTGCCGATTGGGTGCGGCTCCATCTTATTTTCGGAACAGGGGTTTTGTCCTGTACTGCCCAATTGTCAAAGGGATGGGCTCTGCTTGTTTCTCTGTAACTATGGCGTCGATGGGTTCTACCTTTTACTACGGTTTTTTGCTGCAATCTTATATGCTTTTAACCATTTCATAACACTGTTTTAGGTGAGCTTTTATGTTTATCTTACTTTATGATGCTAGGAATTTCTTCTCTGCCTTTCATTTTCATATATGTGCTTCTGGATATGCGTATGAATATATGAATTTTCTTTGCACTTTTTTCTGCAATTTTCTTTGCACTTTATGAATAGATGAAATTTCCTTGCACTTTTTGCAGGCAATATGTACTAGTATTATGGTGTCGTCCAACAGGATTTTTTATGATGATTATTTAGATTGGGTTTGGGTCTGGATCGAGATTCGGTCGCTCTCTTCTTCTTTCTAGTCTCCCTATTTTTTCTCCTACTGTTGAGCAAAGAGAGAGAGAAAAAAGAAGTGTGAGAAATAATAGACAGAAGAGGGAGAAAAAAGAGATGGCAGAGAATAGCGGGAGATAGGAGAGAAAGGCGAGAAGTTTTTTTAAAAACATAATTTTAATTCAATTTAAAAAAAATAAATTTATAATATATATTAAAGTAAATTTATTTAACTTTAATATATTTTTCACTAACAGTAATAATAATTTTTAAGATATACTAAACCACGCCTATTTATTTGAAATTATATTAAGAGTAAGAATTTTTCCAATTTAAAAACCATAACAAGTGCCCAATATAAAAATAAAAAAATAAGAATGTCTTTGGGCTTGAATGCTTTCGACTGGTCCATTAAAACGGCCATGAAATAAAACAAAGCCCAAGCCCAACTTCTACCACCGACTTTAATTCTTAACGGCACGCTGTTTAGAGACGGACAAAAAAAGGAAGAAGAAAAGAGCTTGTGAAGAGAGAGAGAGAGAGAGAGAGAGCGAAAAACAGTTTGGAAAGTCAAGTCATGGCCATAGCCGCCACCACTATTGCAGGTTCTCTGACTACACCAGCTCGCCGCTCTCTCACTTCCATCAGCTTCCTCCGGTGTTCTTCTCCTCCTACTCCGCAACTCAATTTTCTCAGAGCAAACTCCAATTCGAGAAGCCCTAATCTTCACGTCTCTGCTTCTTCCATGAAACTCGAAGCTGCCGAGAAAGCTTCGCCGGTTTCTTTTTTGGATCGCAGGGAAAGTGGATTCGTTCATTTCGTCAAGTATCATGGTCTAGGCAATGACTTTATCCTGGTGAGGAAATGCTCTGTTTGTTTCCTCAGAAAGTAAAGGAAAGTACTGCAGTTATGTTGAAGTTATACTGTAACATTGCTCAGGGCTAGAGTGCGATGACTAAATGCGTTAATAGGAATTGTTTTGTTTTTTGTGTTCCTCGTTGATCAATTTCTTTCAATTTCTTATTGATTATTTGGTTTTAGGTTGATAATAGGGATTCTTCGGAGCCTAGGATTACGCCAGAGCAAGCAGTGAAGCTGTGTAATCGGAACTTTGGGATTGGTGCTGATGGGGTTATCTTTGTGATGTCGGGTATCAATGGCACTGACTACACAATGAGAATTTTTAATTCTGATGGTAGTGAGCCAGAGGTGACTCTTTTTCTACAATGCAGTTTCCGGTAGTGCAATTTCAAATGATAGGAATTTTGAATTATTTCTTTAATCAGATATATATAAATTCCCCAGATAAAAAAATGATAGATTTCTTCCTTGCACTGTGTGGGTTCTATTTTCATTTTGTGACAACCGTGTATGTCGTTTTATTTTATTTTTTTTCGAATTTCAGAAAATTTGATAATAAAAATTATCTTCCAGATGTGTGGGAATGGTATACGATGCTTTGCTGGATTCGTTGTTGAGCTCGAGAATCTGCAGGGAAGGCAAAGGTCGGATAAGCTGACTCTATATCCTGACAGTTTTCTTCATTAACAATTATTGTAAAGTTACTGCTTTATGCAGGTTATATGACATGATTTCTATCATTTTTCTTCTGACTTGAAGGGAAATGATCTTCGTGCAAAAGATTAATGCAGGAAGAAGAATTTGTTAACTATTTAATAAAATTTTTGAATAGGAAATGATAATTTTTTTTACCTTAATTTTTAAAATTAAGTAGGTCTGACGTTTGACCATGTCTGTATGTTCATCATCTCAGTTTTACTGTACATACTGGTGCTGGTTTAATTATTCCAGAAATTCAAGATGATGGACAGGTATGTCTATTGTACCTTACATCGCAAATTAGCCAAATGTATTTAGGCTGAGATGCATTTTTATGACTTCACTATGAGTATTGAGTTTTCATCCTTACTTAATTCCAGGTTAGAGTTGATATGGGTGAACCAATACTTAAAGCATCAGAAGTGCCCACAAGACTATCTGCAAATAAAGATCAATCTGTTGTTAAGTCTGACCTAGATGTCGATGGAGTAACCTGGAATGTGACTTGTGTTAGTATGGGAAATCCTCATTGTGTGACGTTTGGTACAAAGGGGGCCCAGGTACATGATTGTTTATTCATTTGTAAAGTGTTTCCATTGAATCTAGATATTGGGACTTTTCATTTATGTAAGTTAATAGCCAAACTGAAAAAAGTAAATATTGGTAGAAGCAAAGATATCCATCATCAAGTCAAAACATGTTCTGATTGATTGTAGAATTTGCATCCATTATCTCATTGTTTTCTTATGATTAAATTAACTGTTGAAAATTTTCTCAAACATGTATCTTTGTACCCAATACCACATTTCAAAATGAAAATTACGTCAACTGAGTAGTGAGAGAAACAGTTTTTTTGAGGGTGTCCCAATTTGGATCAACACCAGTTTGTTTATGCTACTTTCTTCAAGAAAAACTATGAAGACTTTGTATTAAGTTAGATTTTCATTTGACAGGTCCGTGGTTTGGCATGTAAAAGTACTTGAATTGAATGTTAAAATATTCATCTCTTTTTCTCAATGTTTGCAAATGTCTAGAGTAGGAATGTAGGATGTCTTCTATCCTACTTACATTATTATGTTGAAAAAATGTCCCGTACTGTGTGAGAATGCTGCTTTGACATATATGCTTTATACTTGTACTTTTACAGAATTTGCAGATTGATGAATTAAATTTAGCTGAAATTGGACCCAAATTTGAACATCATGAAATGTTCCCGGCTCGTACCAATACAGGTTTACCCTAGAACCTAATCATTATTTAGTTTTTTATACAAACTATTTAAGAATTTGCATTTGGACCCTAATTTGGTTTGATCATCTGTTATCTTTTCCTATTCAATCAAAAAAAGTTGTGATGCTTAATCCTAAATTTGCTTGTATAAAAAACTCAGATGCTCTTTTACTTGAGCAACTGCTTATGAGCTTACATCCCTGAGGCCTTCAAAATATTTGCCTTCAAAATATTCTTATGTTTGTGTGTATGAAAAAGGAAACCTATATCATACCACCTTTAATATGGTTGATCAGGCAAGTTTCTACAAAGCTCATCCTTTAAAATGACTAATTAGCTGTTTGGGTATTCTTATGAAATTTCAAGCACTATCACATGACTTTTTACTTCTCCACCATTCAATACTTATTTGTTTACAGGATATGAAAAGTTATACTTGTTCTGGTGAAATAAGAAATATAAGGAAATTTTTTCATGTTAGTTGGAAAAATGTTGTAGAGTTTTTATTTATGAAAACTATGGTCCACACACACACATACACACTCTTTTTTTCCGGCTTCTACAGGATGGTAGCCATTGGTAATATAAAAGTTTAACCAACTATTATATATATGTTCAGATAAAATGTTCCTATTCTTCTGAACTTGGGGTCTATAGCTCTCTGCTGCAGTTTAACATGCAATTTCTCATTTTTTTCTTTCTCATATATAATATTTTATTAATTAGCCTCATGGATTTTGATTGACAGAATTTGTGCAAGTTTTCTCTCCTTCGCATCTTAAAATGCGTGTTTGGGAACGTGGGGCAGGTTTGTTCTCATTGAAAAATGAACTAAGTCTTGCTATTTATCTATCTGTTATCCATTATTTGATTAGGAAGCTTAACTAAGTTAATGTTAACTGTAGGAGCCACGTTGGCCTGTGGAACTGGTGCTTGTGCAACAGTTGTAGCAGCTGTTCTTGAGGGTCGTGCTGGGAGGGTAAGCTTTGGCATTTCTTACATGAATGTATAAAATGTCAGCTAGTTGGTCCATATAGTTTACTTATAAACAAAGTTACCCCATTTTCTAGGTGGTAGTCTTTTACCTTGAAGCTTTATTTGGTAGCATAGGACACATTTTCTTATTTTCATAGAACTACAACTTGGATAAAACTTCTTGAGAAATGAATTTTACACTGCTTTCCAAATTACTTCCGCTATTGCTTTTGTTTATCTTTCCTCACCATTTGTTTTTTTGTTATCCCTCTTTTTTTTCTCGGACATAGAATTGCACGGTTGATCTACCAGGAGGACCTTTGCAAATAGAATGGAGAGAGGAAGACAATCACGTGTACATGACAGGGCCGGCTGAAGTGGCATTCTATGGATCTGTGTCCCTCTAATGTGTCTCCCTTAAATTGTAATCCACGAAGAGAAGGTATCATTATCTAAATTCACCTGAATTTTGTAGAATTGGATGTTAAATAGTAAGTTGTGGAGACAGATTGCAGTGGTTCCCCATCACTCTTGTCTCGAATTTAGCTAATTGCATTACAATCAGCATGACAATCAGCCATCGAAAGGCTCATTTCATGGAAAATTGACATCAACCATTTGGAATTGAAGTCTGAAACTTTATTACATTATTCAAATCTTATTTCTGAGTCTGTCAAATGCTTAAAGGGCTAGAGCAAAGAGATCTCTCTCGACTTTTTTGGTATAATAAATTACAGTCCCATTTGTTTGATCCAATTTTAATTTAGGGGTCAAACTTCATTATTGTTCTTTATTATTATTATTTTTATGAATAAGCGTCTTTGATTTGTCTTTGATTTTTCATTTGTTTCAGCTAATAATTTAAATTAGGCTTAATAATATATTAACTAATAAAATATTAACACATGGTACTTTGTATGTATTTTGGTAGATTTTTTTTGGGTACTTATAGTATTATTCTTATATATGAGGATGGGTTTAGTATATTATTGAAAAAATAAAAGGGCATATTTTGAGGAGGATTAAGTTTTAAGGCCTTTTTAACCGGACCACGTTTAAATTTGAACCATGTAGTCTATGTTGTTCATCAAAAAGTATTATTTTTTCTAAACAATTTTAGTTGTTTAGTTATTTTAGTCAATTATATTTTATTAAGTTATTAAATAGGTGAAAGTCAATATCAAGTAGGAATGGCGCCAAACATACGAGTAAATGGATTAATTCAATTGCTATTAATGGTACAACTCTAAGAATTGTAAAAATCAATTATATATATATATATATATTGGGATTAGACAGAATTGAATTTTGCTGGTCAAAACACTACCTTGACCAAACTACATATAAATTTACAGTACTAAAATGATCACTTAACCAGATGGTACGATCTCAATCGCAATATTCCTGATGAAATCCAAAAGTGGAATTTTGTAAATTCAACTCCAAGAAAAATTCCGTCAGTAAATAATTATCCAAAAACACCACCGGACCACCACTCTAAGACCCAGATTATTACCTTCGCTGCATATGACGTTTGTGGTAAGTGACAAACAGAGCACAGTGGCTTTATTGTCCATCAAGAAATAGTTCTTAGCAGGAAACTCCATTTTTGCGCCTCCATCAAACGCAAGGCTCAACCGAGGAAGACCTTTCTTGTTATCGGCTGCACTGAAACAAGTCTCGAGAACTCCTTGATCAGGAGCTTTTGTAATTTCAGCCATATGATTCTCAAACTCCTAATTAACTTCTTGAAAGGTCGACCTCTCCAACGAAGTAAATGATATGCTAGTATCCACATTAGTCCCACCATTGACCATCAGCTCCTGTAAGTAATTTTACCATCGGGAATCTTAATATGCTTATGCCCAACCATGATTTCTTGAAGCTTCACATAATGGTATCCATTGAAATGAGAATTTCAGCAGAGCTTTGAATCAATTGCCTTAAGTCAAGATCATTATAATGCGATTCATAGTCCTAAACGAGGTTATTGTATGTGGATGAGTCGTCGTAATAGTGAAAAAGCAAACATAATGAGAATTAAGTCCCATATGTGATGTGGTAGCGATTCATTTCAATGGGTATGCAAAACATGCAGATGATTTGAGGAATTCGAGCTACGATCATAATATCTGAAAAAGGTGCTCTCCATAATTTTTGTCACTAAAAGACCTAAATGTTGATCCAAATGAAATCCCATATGTAGTCTATGAAGCTAACATGGATTCGTAGCCTTGACAAGAAGCGGCATATCCGCAGTTGGGATACTTTCCATTAATCTGCTTGCATGTCCCAAAATAGCAATATACAGTTTTTGATGAAGTGGATTGAAGGTTGGGTTGTTGCTGAGTTCTATGTTTAGGGAAGAACAAACAGAGGTAATTGGAGGTGCAAAGAAACCTGGAAAATGTGGTGTGTGGCTTCAATTTGGGCTCTTCATCAAGGGAAAATCTATCTTTTTATATTGGAGCTTATTTTATAAGTTTTGGCTTTCCAAAAAATAAAAATAAAATGTAATTTCATTTTGGGAGGAGAGTTGAAACAACTTTTGGAGAGAGTTCTTGTGTCTCAAGCTAGGACAAGTGTTGAATTACACCATTAATTCTAAAAGCTTAAGCTGGTAGGAAATGTGTCATCATGTCTTTTTAAATCTTTATTTCACATGTAAGACCGTTTGGGTCTTTACATGTGCATTTTTTTGACCCGGTCTTTTTTTAGCTCACTTTGTGTCCGTATATGTTTTATTTTTGGATAGAGTTATTGAATTTTAAACATATGACTACTAGGTCTTTTATCTTTTATATTATATTGAATTACCACTGATCCTAATAGTTTAAGTCAATAAGAGATGGTCATCATATCTTTTATATTTTATCTCTAATACAAGCATGGAAGTTGAAGGCAAAAAAAAGATTTTCTTCTTGTGAGCATAATAAAAAGGGATTAACTCTTTTGTGGTAATATCTTTAAGTTAGCTTGAGCTTTTGTTGCTTGTTGTTAATTGGATTGTGGAGACTATTTTGTACCCATATGATTCGATAGTGGAACTCAATCACTATCCTGTGGATGTAGTTATTTGGTGCTAAACTAGACAAATCTTGTATCATGATTGTTGATTCGTTGAGTTTTGTTTTCTATTTTCTATATTGTTAACTTTGTGTACTAGAAAGTTTGGGGTGCTTGTTTGTTGGATCTTGTGAAAGTAGTGCACATAAGGTGTTTAATAAAATGTCAAACTCAGATTTTGCACAACAAATTGGTATCAGAGTAAGGTTTTAGGAGCACGATATGGCAAGGAAACTAAGTAAACTTTCTAATGTAAAGTTTGATGTAGAGAAGCTTGATGGAAAATTAATTTTAAGTTGTGGCAAGTCCAAGTGAAAAATGTGTTGACCCAACAAGGTTTACACAAGACATTAAAAAGTGAAGCATTCAATAAATTTTGTGAGGATGAAGACATTGCCATGCACTTTACCATGTGACTCTCCAACAAAATGAAGTAGTTGAGAAATTGAACTATAGTTTGTTGAGAAAAGTATGGTGTACGCTTTCAAATGCCGGTTTGGAAAAAAAAAATTGAGAAAGGCAAAAAACATTGCATATTTTATTGTGAATAGATCATCATCGATGACCATAGATTGTAAAACTCTTCAAAAGGTTTGGTTAGGTAAACCTACTGATTATTCTGATATGAGGATCTTCGGATGCACAGCTTACTTCCATGTTAGAGAGAGTAAGTTTGTTCCAGAGCCAAGAAGACTATTTTCTTAGGCTATGCAGGTGGATTTAAAGGTTATAGGCTATGGTCTCCGAAACTACATAAATTCATTGTTAGTAGAGATGTGACATTTGATGAGTCTGCAATGTTGAAAACTGCTTTGCAAATAGGTGACAAGAATGATGAGGATGGTGATTATATTCAAGTGGAGCTTGAGAGCTCACATGCAAATGTTGCAAAGATTGACCATGTTGGTCCTTCTACTAGTGTCTTCATTGAGCAACAACAACAAGTTCAATATGAGATTATTCCAAAATGAAGACATGGTAGCTTATGCTCTAAATATGGTAATAAATCCAACTCTTTTCTAGATGTTGTTGATACTAAGGAAGCTAAAAAAATGAATTACAACTATGGAAGATATGTTTTTTTTTTTGGATAAGAATAAGACTTGGGAACTTGTGAAGTTGCCTAAGAAAAAGAGAATTATAAATTGCAAATGAATGACTTTATCATTTGGTTAATGTTAAAATTAATCAACATTATGATTACATAATAAATATTCATTATAGTTCGATCAAAAAAGATAACAATAAACTTGAGTAAACAGAATAATTTCCAAAACTTAATCCATAAAACTGATTCCATATTACCAAATATCAATCTCAACTAACAAGGAGATTTAAAAAAAAATAAAAAAAAAATAATAATAATAATAATAACTAAACTCATTCAAAACTCATCTTAGCAATACCAAATATATAATATTTATAGTTGGGAAAATAATCAGTCAAGCATATTCAATAGTTTTTCCCATTGTTAGATATTGAAGTGTAAGCTCAGCTCAAATTTGTATATATCCACGTCAGCATGCAAGTAGGTTTGCCACGTTTTCATTACAGTTTAACAGTCACGTGAAGTTGTTGATTAGCTTCTTTTTATGGTTTTCACTCTTTGTTTTATAAAGAGTTGTAAACAAATTTTTTTTGGTTATGTCATTTTCAAGTAAAGCTTACAAATAAAATTTTCTCTCAAATACTTTCTTGTATTATCTTTCATTTTCTCATCCTTTCTTAGCTTCTAAAAACTCTCTATATTCTCACATGGTATCATAGACATACAATGACAAATCAAACATCGATCCTTACTATCTCATCATTTCCAAGTAATATGATCAAACTAAATGACAGTAATTACTTCATCTGGAAATCACAAATTCTGCCTGTGAATAGAGGTCATCAATTTGAGAAATTCATCATTTTCTCATCTTTTGAAGAAGCAATTGAAGCATAAAATAGAAGCACGAGTCTTGCTATTCAAAGTGTTCAGGATGATTTGCAAACTTCTACTCAGACTTCTACTATTGGATCTACCCTTTTCAACTTTGCTCAACAAAAGGAGAATTGGTACTTTCAATTTATTGTTGGTTGGCTAAATGGCACGATTTCTTCAAAAAAAAATTGGTCACTTTATTGGTAAGATTCAACCTGTGATCTCTGGCATTCTATTGAAAATAATTATGCAATAAAATCACAAGGATGAGTCTTTCATTTCGTAAACTGATTGCTAATATGAAGAAAATAAGTCTTTCAGTTGATGAATTTATACTCAAAATGAAAGATTTAGTTAATAATCTAGCTGCTGCTGGAGATAATGTGACTGAAACTAATCTAGTAATGTACATAATTGGAGGATTAGGATCTAATTATGAACTACTAACAGTGATCCTTGCTATTAAACTTAAACAATAATGAAGTTCATAGTCATTTAATTTCTTATGAGGCACGACTTGAGAAGTTACATAGCACTATCACTCTTGATCTAAACAATTCTTCTGCCAATCTTGTTTATGATAGAGCTACACTTATTAAAGCTCTGTCTATGATTAATTCTGGAAATTCAAGTATTAGTCAAGGACAAGGAAGTTTATTAGGAAATTTACCTATTGAACAACAACAAATGCTTGCTAATTTTGTTAATGCTGCTACTACAAACAACTTTGGAAGAGCTTTTGGTGACCAAAGGTCATCTGTAGATAATGAATATTGTCATAATCGAGATTATAACAAATGAAGTTATAATCAATACTCTGGTGATATGAGACCAGATTATAATAGACAAAAAGGCTTTAATCAAAAATTCCAAAGGAAAATTTTCTTTTTTAAAGGAAGGGGTATAGGAGCAAGAGGAAAACTACAATGTCAATTGTGTGCTAAAATTAGTCATATAGAATCTATATGCTGTTACATTGCAGGAAATCTAATGGGAAATTTTTTCAATTCGATTGGAAACTCTTTTAAACCATTTCCTAGTTTTAATCAAATGCCATCACCTACTGCTAATATGACTTACTATTCTGGTTATATTTTTGGTATTCCAAACTATCCTTTGAGTGTCTTACTTTTTGGTGGTTACAATGTGCAATCTGCTAAGGAAAATGTTTTCTCTCCTCCTTTTTTAATGGTAGTAATACCATTACTGCTCAATCCTCTAGTACATCAAATCAAGCCTTTGTAGCTGAAGTAATGCCTTATGACCAAAGCAATCCATCATCAGTCAACATTGTCACTTCTATCATTTTTTGGAGATCCAAACAAGTACCTTGGCAGTGGGGCTACAAATCATGTAGTCAATGATACTTCTAACTTACTTCAGCAAATGGATTACAATGGTAAAAATCATCTTTTAGTTGGTAACGGTCAAGGTTTACAAATTAAGGGTGTTGGTACTACTTTTCTGCCTTACATTAATGGCTATTCTATTCTATTGAATAATGTCCTAATTGTGCCATTTATTACCAAGAATATGATTAGTGTGTTACAGTTAACTCAAGATAACTTCATTAGTGTTGAGTTTCTACCTTATTGTTGTTTGATTAAAAGTAAACAGTGTAGAGCACTGCTAATGTTAGAAAAACTTGAAGGTGGACTTTATAAGCTTTCAATGCCTCATGGAAATCAACTTCAAGTCCTGAGAAGTCATTCAAAAAGCTTTGGAGTACAACTATCTCTGTTAATTAACACTTTAGATGGTTCAACATGTCAATTTCATACTAAAGTAGCTCAGTTTCAAGTTAAATTTCAGTCTCCTCCTTTATCATTCAACAATACTACGTTTGATGTTAATTCTTGTATTTCAAGTGTTGATAACATAAGTACTACTCTTTCTAGTGATTTTTATGCTAGCAATAAAGATAAGTCGGTAAAGTCTAGTCTTGGTGATTGTAATGCTTTTTTACAATTTTAGAATGTTCTTGATGTTAATATGTTACATTAGAGACTTGAACATGTTTCAGGTTCAGTTCTGCAAAAGATTTTGCACATTTGTAATCAATTTCAACATCTTAATAAAAGTGATTTAGAATTTTGTGAAGCTTGCCATTATGGAAAACATCACATGGAATCATTTCCAAGATTTCATAGCAAAACAACTTCTCCACTTGAGTTGGTTCATAGTGATGCATGGGGACCAAATCTTACACTATCTAAAGAAGGTTTTCGATATTATATTCACGTTATTGATGAATTTACTAGATTCACACATATATATCCATTGAAAACTAAAGGAGAAGCTTTTAATATATTTGTTTTGTTTCATAGAATGGCAGAAAGAGCTACTAGTCATAAATTGAAGTGCTTGCAAATAGATTGGGGTGGTGAGTACATAAGTTTCATTCTTTATCTGAAATAGCATGGTGTCTTGGTTATATATCCTTGTCCCCACAACCATGCTCAAAATGGAATAGCAAAACATAAGCATAGACACATTGTTGAAAGTAACAGATTTGTGTATGCTAGCACAAGCTCATATGTCTTTACAATTCTGGTGGAAAGCTTTTAGTACTATTGTGCATGTGATTAGTAGGTTGCCAACAGCTCTACTAAAACTTTTTAGTTTTTATCAAAAACTATATGGCATAATACCATAGCATTCTCTTCTAAAAGTATTTGGGTTGTGCTTGCTATCCTCATCTCAGGCCATATTCTTCTCAAAAGTTTTAATTTCATACAAAAAAGTGTCTTTATTGTATACAGTCTTGAGCATAAATGATACAAATGTTTAGATATCTCTGGAAGAGTCTATATTGCCTAAAGTGTTAGCTTTAATGAGAGATTTTCCTTTTGAAAATGGTTTTTCTCATAACAAGGCAATTAAGGACATTTCTACAAGCTTTGATTCCAGCTTGACTATAAGAGAATCTTTATTTATTATAAGGTGAAATTGTACAAATTCTGATTTGCAGTCAGATATACCTAGTATAGGCAAAATGTGTTTCAATTCAAGAAAATGTTGCACTAGTTCAAAATGTAAACTCAGCATATCACCAACTTAACATGGTAATTTAGTATCATTACCAGTTCAACATTTGAATTCATCCCCCACCAATTCCAATTACTTGTGAGGTAGATAATGACATCACACCAGTTGAACTTGATGATATTGAACGTTGTCAGAGTGAATTAAGTGGTCAACTTGAAATCTCACATGCTATTATTTCAATGCTTACAATTACTTCAATACCTACTCAAACCAATAAGAAATTAGATGTTTCAAATATTCATCCTATGAGAATAAGATCTAAGAGTAGTATAAGCAAAACCAGATTACTACTTGCTCAATAAGTCACACATGTTGATAACCAACAATCTTTGGTCAATTCTGAACCTGCAACTGTAAAAGATGCTTTTAGACATCCAAATTTAAAGATAGCTATGGACGGTGAGTACGAAGCTTTAATGAGAAACAATACCTAGTCTTTAGTTCCTGCTTCTCATGGCATCAATGTTGTGGGAAATAAATGGGTTTTCAAGACAAAGTATAATGTTAATGGGTCAATTCAAAAGTACAAGGCTCGATTAGTTGCTAAATGTTTTCACCCAAAATCTGGCTTGACTTCTTTGAAATGTTAAGCCTACAAAAATTCGAGTGGTCCTCACTTTAGCTCTTGCTTTTAACTGGTCTGTGAGGAAAATTGATTTTAATAATGCATTTTTAAATGGTGATTTGCAAAAAAAGTGTGTATATGTCACAACCATAGGGCTAAATTGTTCTGAAGTTCCCACACTATGCTTGCAAGTTGAATAAGGCCATTTATAGGTTGAAACAGGCACCAAGAGCATGGTTTGACAACTTGAAATCTCACTTTTTGAAAGAGGTTTTGTAAATTCAAATGCAAATACCTCTCTTTTTACTTTGAAAACTTAAAAGTTGCATTTCATGCTACTAGTATATGTATATGATATAATATTGGTAGGCTCAAGTAGTTCATACATTTTAAATTTAATTTGCAGTTTGAATAAATAATTTTTATTAAAAGCTCTTGGTGATTTACATTATTTTCTGAAAATTGAAGTATGCGATCTGCTAATGGATTATATCTGTCGCAGTCAAAGTACATCAAAGATTTGCTAAACAAAACTAAAATGGCAGATTCAAAGAGCTGTTTAACTTCTATTGTTACTGGAAAATTGCTTCCCTGTCGTGATGGTGATCTGTTGCTTAATCCTAAGATGTATCAAAGTACTGTAGGAGTTTTGCAGTATCTTACCATTACAAGACCATAAATTACCTTTTTTTTTTAACAAACTTTGCTAGTTTGTACATTCTCCAAAAACAGGTCACTGGGAGTATTGTAAACGACTTCTAAGGTACATGAATGGAACAATTTATTGTGGTATGCATCTTAAAGTTATAAATCCCTGCAATATTTTTCATGGATTCACAGATAGTGACTGGGCAACCTGTCCAAATGATAGAAGGTTTTGCAGTGGATTTTGTATCTATCTTAGTCCAAATCTAGGGTCTTGGAGCTCGAAGAAATAAACTATGGTAGCAAAGTCTAGTACTGAGGCAGAGTACAGGGCACTTGCCAATATCTTTAGAAAACTGAGCTGGTTAATGGAGTAAACAAAAGACTTGAATTTTTTGTGACAAAAGCCAATAGTCTAGTCTGACAACTTAGGAGCTATTGCATTGGCTTACAATCCTATGTATCGCGCCAGAACTAAACACATTGAAATTGATGTGTATTATGTAAGCGAAAAAGTGTTAAGGAATCAACTTGAAATAAGGTATATTCCTACTTTTGAGCAAACAAGAGATATCTTTACAAAGCTCTTAGGTACTACTCGATTCTTCTTTTTAAGATCAAAGCTAAGTGCGGTTCAAGTTCTTACAAGAGTTGTTTGATTGGTTTGCTGGTGTTACTGGAATTTTATTTTCTCCGTTATGATAGAAGTTCGATCAATTTTTGATATTTTTCAAACTAAAGTTCTCATTGTTAAGGATCATTAGTTTGAGAGAGGGTGTTAGATATTGAAGTGTAAGCTTAGCTATAATTTGTATATATCCATGTAAGCATGCAAGTAGGTTTGCCACGTGTTCATTATAGTTAATAGTCACGTGAGAAGTTGTTGCTCAGCTTCAATAACTCTTCATTTATAAATAGTTGTAAATAGAACTTTTGTTGTAATTTTGGTTATCTCATTTTCTAGTAAAGCTTATAGATAAGGTTTTCTCCCAAATACTTTCCTATATTATCTTTTATTTTCTTATCTTCTCTTCTCTTCCAAACACTCTTTGTATTCTCACACCCATAAAAGGAAAATCAGCAAATTATCCAGCTAGCTATAACCTTAATAAAGGACACCCAAAAATTCCATTAGTAAGGCCATAATGACCAACAAAGGCATACTGAACAATACATTGTAATAATATGGTCATAACGATTGTACATGCTACTATTTTCCATAAACTAAAACACATTTGGGTTTCAATGGACGCTTCTAAATTTGTAACTTCCTAAACCATCAAAAATACCCAACCTGAAAATAATAGTTGTTCTTGTAATTTAATAATATATATATATATATATATTAAATTAAAGTAGTAAACAATGAGAAAGTGAGTATCTAATAGATTAACTTTAATAAGCATATTCAAAAGAAATACTTAAAACTAATTTTATAATTTTCAAAATAATTGTAGGAAAGGAGAGAAGAATAACTTCAAAAGAATCAGCAAATAAATTTCTTCAAATACAGACAACGCCTTGCATATATATATATATATATGAATTGCAAGCTGAATGACTTAAAAATGAAAAAAAAAGTAGAAATACCAATAGTATAAGATGGATAACAATAAAGTATCGTCAGAACGCATTCTCTTACAGATAAAGCCAACAATTATTGCAATTAAATGATTAAAATATTAGAATATCCACACACAAAAATGACAAAATTGATCATCAATGATATAAAATGCTTAATATGCATAGGCCAACAGGGATAAGGTTTATCAAAATAAATCTTAGCAACAACAAAATGACAAAGTCTCCAAAGTAAAACCACTACATTTCTTTTTTTTATCTCATCCATATGAATTCAACTTACCATTTGGAAAAAGGTAAACAAATATAAAAAGCAATAATTTTGAATAGAAAAGTAGAAAGATGATATCTTCAGTTTTTGCTTACATGAGCAGAAGTTTCTTCGATGGCAAATTGCAGCCAATAGCAAGGCAATCAAGCTTGTACTACAACACAAAATGGTCATAAGCGACATCTCTTAATTGCATATAAGCGTCAATTATTTAAGATTACCGATGTTTATCTTCTAAAACAATGGATAATAAATTTGGGACGTATAAAATGATGGACTGTCTTTTATAAAAAATAACGATGGACCGTGTGTACAAAAATGTCGATTCCAACTAGGAATCGTCGGTTTTACATGTCGTTGAAACATAAAAAACACATGGCAGAGGCATCAATTATATATGTCGGTTCATAAAGCACCAACATTTTTGTTTGGACGATTATAAATGCCGGTTCAACCAAGGAACCAATGTTTATGTGGTAATCTGACAATGTGGATGACATGTATCATGATTAGCCTACATGCATGCTAGTTCACTGGGAATCGACATTAATGATTGAGCATATGCACATCAGTTCTTCAAAGGAACCGACATTAATCTTTGTTATCCACGTGGGAAGACATGTGGCAGGATCAACGCAATAAATACGTCGGTTTTTAGCAAGAACCATCTTTGTGTGATGGGTAGACACGTGGAAACCACCGTATAAGATAAGCTGCTATATGAAAACGAACTTGTGTATAAATGACGGGCCTAAGCCAAGCCCGACGTTATCTTCAAACCTTGGAGGTTTACATAATGTTTAACAAATATTGATGTCGGTATAACTTAATGAAAGTAACAACTATTGTTTATATGTTTTTTTTTTAATTAACAGTGATTAAAACTTCAGTTTCTACTCAACCTTTATGACTCATATTTTTAGTGGCGTTGGCATTTCCATTCTCATCCCTCATGACTTTGTAGGAAATTCTACCAAGGTATCTTCGTGGACCTTTAATATCTTCATGTGAAGCAACAATTTCATAGTATTCTTACCAGTAAGCTAAAACACACAACTTGGTAGAATTTTCATTACCTCTTACTTCAATTACCAAACATATTAGGAAGATTTTGGATCACAGTTTCATATGGCAATACATAGAATTAACCAATTAGAAAAACAATTTTGATAAAATAAAATGATGGAGTTTTGTGCTGATAAGGTGTTATAAATCTAAAATTATAAATCTAAAGGAAAATTTCATAAACACTTTTTATATTTAGGTTTTAATTCAAATTAGATTTTCAGGTTCCGTATGTTTCAAAAACTCCCCTTTCACTTTGAATGTTCGTTAACTCTGACAATGTCAAAAGGGATAATTTTAGGAACACCCCTGACTTTTAGTATAATATCAAATTAGACCCCAGGTTCTGAAAATTCCTTAAACACCCCTACACCGTAAAAAATCAGTAACTCTGACGGTGTCATAGTGCTAAATGACATTAATACCCTTATTCTAATAAAATAATAATAAATTTTTAAAAAAATTGTTTTTTTAAAAAAATAAAAAAATTAAATTATCTCTTTCTTTCTATCTCCTATATTTTTTTTTCTCTCATTTTCTCTTTTCTCTCCCCCTCATTCTCTCTCACTCTCTCACATTTTTTTTTCTTTGGTCTGCACCGTTTCGAAGAACCAAGCCAAAAAAAAAATTTATATTACTGTATTTATTAAAAAAAATTGATATTAGTTAGTTATTAAACCAAAAAAAAAAGAGAAAAAAAAATGTGGTGCGGGGAGAGAAGAAGAAGAAGAAAAAAATGAAAGAAAGAGGAAAAAAAAAATTGGCAAACCAGAAAAAGAAAGGGAAAAAAAAGAGAAAGAGAGGAAAGGAAAAAAAAAAAAAAGAAAGAGAGAACCTGTGCGGGGAGAGAAGAAGAAGAAGAAGAAAAAAATGAAAGAAAGAGGAAAAAAAAAATTGGCCAAACCAGAAAAAGAAAGGGAAAAAAAAGAGAAAGAAAGAGGAAAAAAAGAGAAAGAGAGGAAAGAAAAAAAAAATAAAAGAGAACCTGTGCGGGGAGAGAAGAAGAAGAAGAAGAAAAAAATGAAAGAAAGAGGAAAAAAAAAATTGGCCAAACCAGAAAAAGAAAGGGAAAAAAAAGAGAAAGAAAGAGGAAAAAAAGAGAAAGAGAGGAAAGAAAAAAAAAATAAAAGAGAACCTGTGCGGGGAGAGAAGAAGAAGAAGAAAAAAAAATGAAAGAAAGAGGAAAAAAAAAATTGGCCAAACCAGAAAAAGAAAGGGAAAAAAAAGAGAAAGAAAGAGGAAAAAAAGAGAAAGAGAGGAAAGAAAGAAAAAAAAAAAAAAAAAGAGAGAACGTGAGAAGAAGAGGAAGGGGGAGAGAAAAATAAATAAATAAATAAAAATCAAAATAATTTTAAAAATTTTTATATTAAATGACTATTATGCCTTTTTGCAGTTAAAGTTAACAGAATTTCACTAACGGTAAAAGGTGTTTAAAAAATTTTTAAAATCTGGAGGTCTAATTTGATATTATACTAAAAATCAAGAGGTGTTTATAAAATTATCTCATGTCAAAATGTTAAAAGACAATAATACTTTTATTTGATTAAAATAATAATAAATTTAAAATTAAATCAATTTTTATAAAAAAATTTAAAAATTTCTCTTTCTCTCTTCTCAATGTATTTTTTTTCCTTCTTTCACATCTCTTTTTATCTTCTCTTTTTTTTTTTTTTCTGAAATCTTCTTTCTCTCTCTTCATATTTTTTTCTTTCTCTCATCTCATTTCTTTTTCTTTTCTTACTCTTTTATTTTTTTTTCCATAAAACTTTTCATCTCTTTTTTTTTTTTTTTTTTTTTGTCCTTTTTTTTTTACTTATGTTCTTTATCTTAGATAAAATTTTATTTTATTTTTTATAAAAAAAAAGTTGCTATCATTCCTACCCCGCTCCACCATCTTGGCAAAGTGTAGTAGCTGAGTTTTGGAGTTGCCGTGCACGGTTCTTGTGCTTTTCATCGAAGTGACGGTGGCGTTCGATAAGAACAGGTGCAGAGAGCTCAGACTAGTGGTAATGTGTGCGGTGGGTACCGAAGCAATGGCGGTGGCGGTATTCTTGTTGATTTCGGTGACGAGAAGCGGTGGTTATGGAGGAGTGGGTTTGAACCCTGCCAGATGTTTGGGTTAGGCCTGGCAACGTGTCATGTTGGACCGTGTTCGTGTCGTGTCATGTTCGTATCTTGTCAAATTTTGTTCACCCGAATCCAACTCGTTAAGTTTTCGTGTTGAATCGTGTTCATATCGTATCGTTTTGTGCTCGTGTCGTGTTTTATTCGTGTTTACTAGGCATGTACATGAGTGTTTTATTTTTTTATTTAAATTAATATATATATATATATTGTCAAATGATAAATCATTATCAATTCGTGTCTATTAAGCCTAAATACATATTTAAATGAAATGCTAAACATCTTAAAAAAAATATATTAACATACTAAAATTCAACATAAATAATAACTGTGAATTTAAAATATGTAAAATATTACGAATTAAAGCTATATTAAATATTTATCGTGACTAAAAAATAAAATATGCATTTCAATTATAAACTTAAAAATATTCAAAATATTTTAAAACAAACTAAAATTAATTTAAAAATATTCAAAATATTATAAACCAAACTGAAATTGTACATTCAATATAAGTAATAAAAAAGATAAAATTTAAAATAAAATATTAATATATAAATAGATATTAAAATTGTCATTTTCCAATGAAAAAAATATAAATTTTATAAAGAAATAATTAAATTAATATTTTTTTTATCGTGTCATATCGTGACACATCGTGTTAACGTGTTCCAATCCATTCCAATCCGTTTTCTTATCATATTTTATCGTGTGACACTGATATTAATTCGATCCGATATCGCAGATTCAAATCCGCAAATTATCATATTGTATCGGATTGTTTAGCATTTTGCCAGATCTAATTTGGGTGCTGCATTGGTGGTAGAAGTTAGGATGTGGGATGGGCTCTGGGTTGGTCCATTAGAAAACAAAAATCCAGAAAATAATAATAATAATCCCTCACTTTCTCTTTCTAAAAAAGAAAAAAAAAAAAACTCTCAGTTGTTCGGTTTTAGAGAGAGAAAACCAAAACCAGTACTCCCACTCAAAGTGTTTGGCTCCAATCAGCAAATGGACGTGCTTCATCCTCACTTAGCAGCAGACTTAAAAGTTCTTTATCAGAACTTGGAGAGCCATCAAAACCCGTTAATATAGATGGTTCCTAACAAAGCACTAGCCATGGTAACAATGGAATTCGCAAACTGACGGTGCGTGTATAGAGTTCATTAAATCACTAATGTTTTTTATAATTCAGTGCTTGTTTTTATAATTAAATCACTACTGAATAAAGGAAGAATTATAGAGAGAGAAAGCCATGGAGAGAGGTGAGAGAGCCATGGATGATGATTAAAGGAAGAATAAAAAAAATTAAAAAAATGGATATATTAAAAAACTATTTTGCTATTTTAGCGTAACAAAATTTTACTAATGGCAAAAGTATCTTAAAAAAATTTTAAAATTTGAGAATCGTATCTAAAATTATACGAAATGATAAAGGATATATATGAAATTTTTTTCTAAATCTAACCAAAATGCATAAACAATATAAGCTAAGATATTAAAAACAAAAGAGATTAAAAAAGGTTGAGAGGATTTTTTTTTTTTGATAAATAAGGTGGAGAGGATTCTATCTGCCTTTTTATTCCATATCTTATGGCTTTTATTTATAAGCTTATTACAAATGTATATGTTACAAAAAATAATTACTCAAGTTAATGGTCATTTGGAGTATTTATTTAGTCATTGTGGTTTAGAATATCAAACCAATTTTATTTACAAGAATTATGATGCAATTTATTGAATTAATTTTATAAACCAATTAATAAAAAAAAATCAATCAATTGTATAAATCAAGAGCAAACAAACAAACAAAGGATCACGATCTTTTGAAAAAAGAAATCACACTATAGAACAACAACATTCATAAACATGAAACAACACTACCATACCATCAAACAAAGTAAACAAAAGATTACATAACTAATGATGAAGACTTTTGGCCACAATCAAAGACAAATCCCTTTTCATTCTCGTTCTCATGAAATTGCATATCAGACCCAAGTGCGTATTGTTGATTCTTTTTATTTTTATTTTATTTTATATATTTTACATCTTTGATTAATTTTTGTTAATTAAGATTATGTTGAATCATGATAACATTTTGTCAAATTAGACGTAAAATCAAAATTGGTGCTAATGTCTGCTAATTTTATGGAATTCTTTTGAAAATCAAATTAGCTATACTATTAGCGTCCATAGTATCTACAGTTTTGAAATATCGAGAAAAAAACTTGGAACATCACCTAATATGAAACGAACTACTCTAATAAAAGATTTGATTATGCCCGATGACAACAATTTGAATGCCAGAGATGAATGAGTTTTTCAGTTTATTCATAGTAGCATGTCTAAACTTGCCTTCAAAATTTAAATTCTTGAAAGTGACATGCTTTCACATTGATGAAAGAGATTCAGTGGTAAAAGTTCTAAAAATTTTTTTGTCATCGCTGATTAAATCATTCATGCATTTCCAATTAAAATGTTAATTAGTATTTTTCGAGCACATTTGGTATGCAAAACTATACTATATTAATTAATTATGTTATATTGTATTGAATTAGAATATATTGTCTTATGCTATATTGAATTAATATTATTTGGTGTAGGCTGGTACTATACTATAATTTTACACATAAATTTGATTTTTATTATTATGAATATAATTTTCTTAAATAATTATAGTACTTAAAAGAATTGCAGTGTTTTCAAAATAAAAAGAAAAACAAAATGAAACAAAATAGTGCTGGTGTGACCCACCACCCCTGGGGGTTTATTTAGGCTATTTGCAACGTGCTAAATGGTGGGCCCAATTTTAGTTTATACATATCGGGAAATGTGATAAAAATGCTAAATGGTGGGCTTGGTTTTATTTTAATACTATGCGTACCTGTTGTACGCCTCCCCAAATGTGCCCTTCATTCTTTCTTTCTTTGCTATTTTATTTTCAGTCTTGGTCATTGTCCTGCATGCCTAGGTCTGCTCATGGCTATGCTAACCTTGCAGCCGAATGGGCTTTTAATTCCTTTTCAAAATATTTGTTTTTTTAATAATTCTTTGAGGAATATTTTTATCTTTCTTTTTTGTCTTAGTTTGTGGGGGAAGAGGTTTAGTTCTCCTTGCTAATGGCTGTGCTAAAAAAAATAAAAATAAAAAAAATAAATGATCTATCCGTAGCAGGGTTATATGTTTAAAAATTATCTAGTGAGTGGATTAAATTTAGATTTTTTTTCAATTCAATAGGAGTTCACATTGAGGGCCTATGTCACTGAAAACTCTCTCATTTTCGTGCGGTAGCAGCGGAGAGGAGCACATGAGTTCAAATAAGATTACTAAGATTCGAACCTCAACTCCCGTACTCGTATGTGTAAAAACTAAGCTAGCTCCTACCACTGAGCTACATCTTCCCGTGCGTGTCTTTTGTGTTGTTAATACAATACTTCTTATCAAAACAAACAAAATGATTTTTTCTCCTATGTTTCAACATCAATCTCGCTAACACTGAAACACAAAATTTTCCTTTTACCAAATAAAGAGAAAAAAAAAGACAAAATTCTTGCCAGCCATTTAATATTGCCTATAATTCTTCCATTGAATGGTTTGTGACATACAAAATGTAAATTTTTTTTTTTTTTTCTATAAAATAGAACTTCTATGTTTTTTTCTTTCTATTTACTATTTAGTACATGTGTTTTTTTTTTTAAATTTAAAAAAAAATTATATTTTTTCAACTTTATTTTAAAATCTTAAAATACTTATTATCCAAGTATTAGACGATAATATTTTTTTTTTCACAAATAACATACTAAGGTTTCATGCACTTCATATTGAAAATTTTCACATATGTTTTTATAAATATTTACACCTAACAAGTAAAAAGAAATGGAAACAGTTTTGACTTATAAATTAACAAAAATCCCATAAACGATAAATAAAATTATTAACTCAAATTACACTTATTTATAGATTTTAAATAGAAAATGTTTTCAGTGAAAAGGAGACAAAAAACCATAAAATGTTTTCATAGATTTTACAATTGAAAACTAGAAAATGTAAGAAATGTTTTCATAGATTTTATTGAAAAACCCCAATATAAGTTTTTCTCCTGTAAAAGAAATAAACTTCTAACGTTAAATTTTTACCGATGTGGTCAAAACAAATTTATGGCTAATAAGCAAATAAATTAACTTCTTAAAATTTTTCAAAAATTTGAAGAACACAAGTGATTAGAGAAGATGATGTGTGAAAAGATGAATTTTACCTCTTGTACTATTCATCACTTGCATTTTTTTTTGTGTCCACTTTTTCTCGAATTTATGATGTTGAAGATATAATTCATCCTCTTGACCACAAGACTAGAAAGTCAGAACTATTCATTATCACTTGCATTGCAAGTGAATATAACGGTCAAAATCCATGTAAAAATAGACTGTATATTAAAGATGTTATATATATTTTTTTTCAGTTTTGGCATTAAAATCTTAAACAAAAAAGAAAATTTTAGTATATATAGTTCATATATAATTTTTTTTCTATGCTATTGATATTATAAGTCTCTAAGCTATGTCACAATTTTTAATTTCGTACTTAATTTTTTTTATATAATTTTCATTTTCAAACTCAACTTTCGTAAGCCTTCTTTCTCATTTTTATCAATTTTCTCCTAAAGCCACCATGGCTTTTCAAGGGCAAAATAATCATTTCATATCATCAATTTAAGTTGTAACTTTTATTTTTGAAAGAAAAATGAAAGTGATTTGCACTTATGTTTACCGAAATAAATAGATAAATATGAAAATAAAAATTCACTGTGATACTGAATTTTCACTTTGAAAATGAAAATGGAATAAAAAATTTAAGGATAAAATTGTAAACCACAGCATACTTTAAGAAAGCACTGTGACAATAACACTTTTTTCTTTGAGAATACCTTTTTCTTTTTTTTAGTTTTATTTTTATTTTTTAAAAAAGCATGTCTTGCAAAAAATTTGAAGTTTCACGTTTTGATTGGTGATGTGAAAACAGTGTTCACATGCTTTGGTTTATTTTATTTCTCATACGTATCCACATGAATAATTCAATTTAAACATAAAGTCGAAAAAAAAATTAGAATTCACTTTCCAAAGCCCAAAAAAAGAAAGATAAGAAATGAATCATACTTTTGAAATTACCAAATTAATAACAAAAAAGGGCAACGCTCCCAGTTGAAAATTCCACCGTAGGGCCCCACATTTTTCAAACAACTTGAATCTGTTTATCCTCAACGGCTAATTTTTAATACTAGAAAGTACCCAAAAGTAGCCGTTATACAATTTAGACACAGCTTCGCTTTCTTTATTTGAAATCCTAAAGGGAAAAAACACAGCGATTTTTCCCAAAAAGCAAACTTTCACTCTCCAGGAAAAGGAATACCCCAACAGAAAAATTCTTAAAGTCTTACTCCTGATTCTCTGATCAATCTGCGTTTTCCACTCAAGCCCTAGAACTCCGTAAGTATAATAATATATATATATTTTTTTTTCCAAACTCAAAAATTATTGTGGAATCGGTTTATGAGAAATTTTTTTGAGGGAAAATAATAAAATTTTTGTTGCTTGTTCTTCAGTTATGTTGTTTTTGTTCTAAAAAGTACAATTTCCTACTTGAATCAGGCTAAAGATAAAAAGGCAATATCTTTCTCTGTCCCAAATCAAGGGATATGATATATCCAAATTTTTTTTTTCTTTTTCCTTCTCTTTCTTAGCGACCAAACGAAGACTGGGGTTTTGGTTTCCTGGTTATGCTACAAGTTTATTTTATAATTTTTTTTTCTTTTTTCTCCGGTTCATGCTCATCTAAATAATTTACTTGTTTTAGATATTCTCATGATTTTTTCTCTTTAAATATGTTCATTTTGATGAATCTCATTCTTAGTTTTTAAAATGTACATTATTTTCAGTTTTGAAAAATTCAAAGGGTCCACGGATTAGGATTTCTGGCAATTATCATAATCCTATTTAATGTTATTTCTTAGTAATTTTCTTCTTTACTGAAAGTTGAGTTGATTTCATTTGTACGATCTCTGTTTTTATAGTACTTTTCTCTTTTTATGCAGCTGTTTGAGAGTGTAATAGAATGTCTATTACTCCCGATCTATCTATGAAAGTGGGGATGGGAATGGCAGCATCTCCATCTCCTTTCCTTACACCTCGTCCTGATCGGCGGCGAATGGACGTGAGAGGGGTTGAGTGGAGCTCAAACAACCGTCAGAACAAGGACAAAGAGGTCAACGTGCAAGTTGTGCTAAGATGCAGGTGATTATATTGTCTATATAATCCACTTATTACATATTTAACTAGTGCTCACCCTAAATTTGTCCCTTAAAGTATATAATTCATTTGCAGTCCACCTCTTAAAAGTTTGAGCTTTTGTGATCAGTAGTGCAGTGTTGCGGTTCAATATTGTCATCCGGACTTGCTTTTGGCATTTTCAGTCAGTTCATTTTAGCTTTTTAGCTGCTGAAGTTTGCTTATAAGACAGCACCTTGTACTGTGATCATAAACATGAGAGACAATTCATATACTTCCTTTGTATTGAAAATTATGCTTGTCATTCTGACAGCACTTTCTGGTGTGTTCATAAACATAGGGGAAAATTCATGTTCTTCCTTTGTATTGAAAGTCATGCATATCCAGAGATGTTTGATTTGTTTGGCATATGCTTCACAATCTTTTAGTAGGTTTCAAATCATTTAATCTGATGCTAATGCCAGGCCGTTGAGTGATGACGAGCAAAAGTTGAATGTCCAAAAGGCGATATCATGTAACGAAAACAAAAAAGAGGTCACTGTTTTGCAAAATCTAGCCAACAAGCAGATTGATAGAGTTTTCACCTTTGACAAGGTAAGCTTCAGCCTTTATTCTGATTTTCTTTACATCTTGTTCTGGTTTGATCGTTGATGTTTATTTACTCAAATTATTTCAAGGTTTTTGGGCCAAAAGCACAGCAAAGATCAATTTATGACCAAGCAATAGCCCCAATTGTTAATGAAGTTCTTGAGGGTTTCAACTGCACTGTCTTTGCATATGGGCAGACAGGAACTGGTAAGACATACACCATGGAAGGTGGGATGAAAAATAAGGTATGGATAAGATATTTATAATCTATTTGCTTTGAACAAACCATCTTTAGATATTTAATGTTTTCCCTTGACATGGCTATAATGGTTAATTTATGTTATTGTTTGTAGGGTGGTGACTTACCTGCGGAGGCAGGTGTTATTCCAAGAGCAGTTCGTCAAATTTTTGATGCACTTGAAGCACAAAATGCTGATTATAGTATGAAAGTGACATTTTTAGAGCTGTACAATGAAGAAATAGCTGATTTACTGGCTCCAGAAGAATATTCAAAATCTGCAGAGGATAGGCAGAGAAAACCCATTTCCTTGATGGAGGATGGAAAGGGTTGTGTGATTTTAAGAGGCTTAGAAGAGGAGGCTGTGTATAGTGTAAATGAAATTTATACTCTCTTGGAACGAGGGGCTGCTAAAAGGCGAACAGCAGACACCTTGTTAAATAAGCGCAGCAGGTATTTTTTTTCTTATCGCACTTCATGATTTTTAACTTCAGAAGAAATGATGTCTCACAGAGTCTTTTTGTTGCAGCCGATCTCATTCTGTCTTTTCCATCACTATCCATGTAAAAGAAGCAGTTATCGGTGATGAGGAGCTAATTAAATGTGGAAAACTTAATCTTGTTGATCTTGCAGGATCAGAGAACATATCTCGTTCAGGTGCAAGAGAGGTATGGTTTCTTAAACAATCAAACAAGAATTGGTATCTTCACACTGAATATAACCTTAGGATACTGAGTGTTGGTCCTCTATGTTCAATGAAATGGACCTTTTTTTTCTTCCTTTTTTCTCTCTCTCTCAACTTTTTGTGATAAGTTGTAGTTTTCTCATAATATTCATCTTCAAATTTTCTTTTAATACTTCAGTTTGTCTCAGTCTATCATATTACAAAGTCAGTTTGTAATAGTTCTCTTCATATTATGCAGTTAGAATGTAAATCGAAATTTGATATAAATTCATGTGTAAATTGCAGAGCCGTGCAAGAGAAGCAGGGGAGATAAATAAGAGCTTACTAACCCTGGGCCGTGTCATAAATGCTCTAGTAGAACATTCTACTCATATACCTTACAGGTCAATCCTAATAGGCTTATCTATCTTTTTAATCATTTTGTTCTTCACGATTTTTTTTGTTTATTATTTTTTATTTATTTTTTTTTCTCAAAGTACTTCCTTTCTGTATCAGGGATAGTAAGCTTACAAGACTGTTAAGAGATTCTTTGGGAGGGAAAACAAAAACTTGCATCATTGCTACAATATCTCCATCTGCTTATTGTTTGGAAGAAACACTAAGCACGCTCGATTATGCCTATCGTGCCAAAAATATTAAAAACAAACCTGAGGTTTGATTGACCACTTTTTTGACCTTCTCAAATTTCTTTGTGTACCCTATGCAGATGATGAAGTGTCTTTTTTTTCTTGCAGGCAAACCAGAAAATGTCCAAGGCTGTGTTGCTCAAGGATTTGTATTTAGAGATTGAGAGAATGAAAGAAGGTTTGCTGATGCAGTAGTATTTCTTGATTGTTTCTGTAAAAATAGAAAAAAGGTCTACAATAATTTTTTATCTGCATTAAAATTGAAACAGATGTTCGTGCTGCAAGGGAAAAAAATGGTGTGTATGTTCCACGTGAAAGATTTGCACAGGATGAAGCTGAAAAGAAGGTAGATTACTCAATTTTTATACACAGTTACTGTTGAAGACACAAGCCAAATTCGAAAGTTTGGATCCTTGAGTTTTACTTAATTTAAGTTGGACCCAAAGTAAAAACTTTTCAGAAGTATAAGTGAAAACTTTAACAGGAAAATCTGTAATGTCCTAGAGTATTTCTCTCTTGCACATTGCTTGATCCATCTAAATTTGAAAATTTTGCAGGCTAGGAATGAAAAAATAGAACAATTGGAGAATGATCTTGACCTTACAAAGAAGGTATTTTACTTGCTCATTGGGTTACTATTTATTTCCTTGAATATCAAAATGATTAACATAAATCTCAATTACTAATATCCTGCAGCAAGTGGATAAGTTCCGGGAGCTATATCTTACTGAGCAAGAGCAGAAAATGGATATAGAGAGTGAGCTCAAAGATTGCAAGGTAGTTTAAAATTGGATTAATATGATTGTTTATGGCTTACTTTCTTCAGTTTTCTGCATGTATCTTGGATATATATTTTCTGCTTTTTCCAGATGAGTCTGGAGACCAGAAAAAAAGAATTACTTGATGTTCAAGAGACTTATAGGGTAGCCATCTTGACACTNGTAGTTTAAAATTGGATTAATAAAATTGGATTAATATGATTGTTTATGGCTTACTTTCTTCAGTTTTCTGCATGTATCTTGGATTTATATTTTCTGCTTTTTCCAGATGAGTCTGGAGACCAGAAAAAAAGAATTACTTGATGTTCAAGAGACTTATAGGGTAGCCATCTTGACACTGAAGGAGAAAGAGTTTATCATCTCAAAACTGCTGCAGTCAGGTAAAGGAAATTGAGATCTTATTGACAAAAAAAGAAAAAAGAAAAAAAGAATGGTCATATTTCTTTAAATTTCTTCATGAAGCATCTTTCATTTTTGGAAAACTGTTGACAAATGTGTGTCTACATATCAATACATAAACAGAAAATTGTTTAATTGAACGAGCAAAGGAGTTGTGTGCTGATTTGAAGGATGCATCGGACGATATAAATTCTGTTTTTGCAAAATTAGGTAAGGAAAATATAAAAGTTAATCCTATGCCCTTCATTCATATCTGATCTGAATCACACCCTTGTGATCTAGTTCCATATTTTAAGACTAAGTGATTATGTTCTACTATCTGCAGATCACAAAAGCAAGATAGAAACGGAAAATCAGAGCTTAGTATTGACATTTGAGTTTCAGCTTGATCAGAGTTTAAAAGATCTCCATAAGACAATTCTAGGATCTGTTTCTAACCAAAACCAACAATTAAGATGTATGAAAGAGCATGTTCGTACACATATGGCCAGTAAATCTGATGTAAGAGAAGATTTTGTTATTTATAATTTACATGACGTTTTTTTGGGGGCTCTATTTTATAACATTTGAATATTGTTACCACAAAGTTCTTATCATTAATGTTGTATGTCTTTTTTACCAGGCAACACAGGTCCTAGAGTCAAAGATTAAAAAAATGACAGAGACATATAGTACAGGAGCAACAACATTGAAGGAGCTTGCTCACATGCTGCAAAGAAAAGCATCTTCTGACCTGGAGCAGATGAAGGCTGCAATATCATCACAAACAATGGCTGTTGAGAATGTAAAGGATTTTTATAATCCATTTCAATTTGGTTATTGAGACTTTGATTATATTCCTGTTAGAGTTAATGACTCAATATAATAAAATTGTTCTTTTAGTTTCTTGTCACCGCTGTTATGGAGGCCAAGGAGGTTATCTGCCATATCCATAAATCTCTTAATGAGCAAAAAGAACTATTGGCTTTCTCAACTCAACAACAAGAAGAGGTTGGTTTTTAATTATTCTAATGTGTCTGGTTACTTTCTATATGAAAATAAATAAAGCAATTTTTTAATCTTCTATATTGTGGAAACCTGTAGGGAATCAAACGAAGTTTGACGTCAGCAAAAGTAATTTCAGAAGCAAGTATGAATTTTTTTAGTGACATCCGTGGTCGTGCTTTTCAAGTTATGACAATTCTAGAAGAAAACCAGAGTAAAAGATCCCACCAATTAGTAGATTTTGAGAAGATGTTTAAGGTATGGGCATCTCAACATGTACTTTAATGAATGATTAGTAGTGAGCTGTATTGGAGGCTGATCTTTCACGAACTTGAAACAGGAAGAAGCAGCAATAGAAGAAAGACAGGTTTTGGAAAACATTGCAAAGCTTTTAGCGACTGCAACATCGAAGAAAGTTGCTATAGTAAAATCCAATATTCCTACTTTTTCTTTATTTTGAACACTATCAACTATCATGTAGTTGACATAAGAACCCTCCCTATATTAGGTATCAGAGGCATCAAGAAAGATTGAGGACTCGAATAAACAAGAGAATGAGGGATTGCTACAGAAGATGTTCGAAATGCAACAAGTTTCAACTGATGCTGCGAATGAGTTGAGAGAATACTTGCAGAATGCAGAATGTCGCTTCATCGAAGATGCATTCTCAGCATCTGAGTATAGTCTTGCTATGCAAAATTGCCTTCAGGAGTGGTATGCTTTTAAAACATAACTACACATATGCTTTTAAAACATAACTACATCTGTTAAAGCCTAAATTCTTGTATTGGTTTTCTTGTATTGTTTGCTTTTAAATTTGCGGTCATTTTGAGTACCATTTTAATGGAACTTTATGAGAATGGACCATACCTAATTTCGTTATATTGTTTTAGAAATACTTGCTTACTGTACCTAATTTCTTATCTTGTTTTCGAAATACCTGCCTAATCTTATCTTTCTCATGGTATGTGCAGCTCAAAGAAAGCGGAGCATTCTAAACAACAATGGGAAAATGCCAAGTCATCCATAAATAATATTAACAAAGACAGTGTTGCTGAGATAGATTCTACTGTCAAGTAAGTCCATGGTAGACATTCATCAAATTTCCATACATTCATCAAATTTCCATTTTTGTTCTTATAGTTAATTCATATATATATATATATTTTTTTTTCTCTTACCATTAATTTTCTGGCCATTTTGGTTTATCAGGACAAATATTTATGCAAATCAAGTTGCACTTGAAGAATTTGTTTCTACATCTTCGTGTGCTGATGTAGAAACAAATTCTTTTACCATTTTTGTTCTTATAGTTAATTCATATATATATATATATTTATTTTTTTCTCTTACCATTAATTTTCTGGCCATTTTGGTTTATCAGGACTAATATTAATGCAAATCAAGTTGCACATGAAGAATTTGTTTCTACATCTTCGTGTGCTGATGCAGATTTTAATGCTAGAGTCTCCGACACTTTGGCAGCTATTAATGGTAATTTAAAAGTCACCACTTTGAATTTCTAATTATACTTATTATTAGAAATATAGTCCAACTATCCAATTCCTAACTGTAAAAAAATGGCAGATTCTTTCTCGCTGGACCTTGAAAATAAGAAAGAAATAGATTCGATGACTACCTTCTGCTTAGATCAGCTTGAGTCAGTAAAAGACAAGCATGGTGAAAGCATATCAAACATTAGAAGCCACGCAGAAAAGAGCCTCACAAAAGATTATATGGTATGTTATGTTTGTTGATATTTGACGAAATTTTCTAAAAAGGAATTCACTTTTTTGAGCAATTTTAACAAATTTTTAACTGAAATCTCTACGGACAGGTTGATCAAAACCATATGCCTAATAAAAGAGTTATAGTAGTCCCAAGCTTGGCATCTATAGAAGAGATGAGAAGCCCTGCCATGGAATATCTAAACAACAAAACGGCAAATCGTGTAGAAAGCAAGATACCTCGTCTTGAGCCCAATAGAACCCCTTTTGTAGATTTAAATTAGTTTTAGTTAGAATTACATGAAATTTGTCTTCTCTACAAGTTTCATTTTACCATATATTTATAGACTCGTATGTGTAGCTGATTTTGTTATCTCATTTGTTAGATTTTGCTAATCACATACTTTATGTTGGGAGTTTAAAAGTCTAATAATGCAAGTACCTTTTTTCAAATATTTTTTTAGGATAGTATATAACAAGGGCATGCACCTGTATTAGGGTGTACTTCAACTTTTGTATTGTATTATTATGTTAGTCTAATACTGTGTTTGATGATAGAAATGGATGAGCTATTCTCCCCATTTTTTTGGATAAGGCCTCATCTAAACCATGATGTGTGAAGGTTAGCTAAAAGAGAGCAAGTCTTCAGTGGAATTCACTCCAATATTACAAAACTCTTATCTTTTTCTTTTGATAGCGCGTGTCGCCATCCTATAATGTAGGATTTTATGCTCCTCATCTTGGCCACTAATTTAAATATAATAAATATACAAGTAAAGAAAAGGAGAATGGGTCTCATCATTTTTTCTCAGGAAAAGTTCCGCCAACTCTCCATAAAAAAAAAAACTCTCCATATTTTTTCCATTTTTTGGATTTGATAGCCCTTCTCTCTTTTTTTCTTGATTTTTTTCTCTCCCTTTGTCAATTGGTTAAAATATAAAAGAATTTCATATACACGACCAATAGTATAATACAATTTTAAATACAATTTCATATACACGACCAATAGTATAATACAATTTTAAATACAATTTCGTAGTTTCGTATAATACATTAATACCTTTTAAAATTTAACTACCATTCATTTTAATTTTTTTCTCTTACATGCTAAAATGACTAAATTGCTTTTTAAAATAAAATAAAAATATTTTTTTATTTTTTACTCTCTCTCTCTCCTACCTCTCTATCTCACTTTCAACTTTCTTCTCTCTCCTCCCTCCCTTTTTCTCTCTTTTAATTTTTTTTTTCCTTTTTTTTTATCTCTTTCTCTCCCTTTTCTCTCCAGCATCTTTTTTTATCCTTTTCCTTTTTTCGATTTCTCTCTTTTTCTTTTTTTCCTGGTATGTCATGTTACGCTATTTTCCCATGCTCTCTCTCTCTCTCTCTCATTTCTTTGTAACCAGAGAAAAATAAAAAAACTAAAACTAAAAAAAAAGTTACCTACACTCAACTTGAAAAATCTTAATGGTTTTTTTTTTTAGTAGATATGATAGTTTGCATTGTTCATTTTTTTAATCTGTTTTGTTAAATTGTACTTCGTAATATTGTTTGTTATGTAGGATGTGTAAGGCTTTAATGCCTGGAGAATGAATTAGGTTTGTTGTCCCTCTATTTCCTTTTTTTTTTTTTTTTNAAAAAAAAAAAGAAGAAAGGAAAGAAGAAGAAGAAGAAGAGAGAGAGAAAAAAAAAGGTCAAGAGAGGAGAGGGCAATTATGTGGGAGAGAGTGTGAGAAAGAAGGCATAGGAGAGAAAATGGAGAGAAAGAGAAAAAAAAATAAAAAATAAGGAGAGAAATCGAAGAGAGGAGAGGAAAAAAGAAAAATAAAAAGAAATAGGAGAGAAACATAGGAAAAAGATAAAAAAACAAAAAAATTAAAGGAGAGAGAAGAGAGTTGTAGGTGTGTGAGAGAGAGGAGAGGAAGGGGAGAGAGAAGTATTATAAAANACATAGGAGAGAGAGAAAAAAAATTAAAAGAGAGAGAGTAAATGAGGAGAGAGAACAGAGTTGTAGGTGTGAGAGAGGGATGAGAGGGAGGAGAGAGAAAAGTATTATAAAAAATTATTAATTTAAAAAAAATATATTATATTTGTTAAAAGACCAATTTACTTTTAGACCGTTAACTTTAATGGATTTGTATTGATGATAGAGAGTATTTATGCATTATTCAAAAGTACGGAGTTCGATTTGAAATTATACTATACCACAAGAGTATATCTGAAATTTTCTTTTAAAATATTAATTTTCTTTATCTTTTTGTAACCTTCTTTTCTAGCGATCACACGTATAGAAAATCCATAATTTTTTCTCCATTAAAATTAATAAAGAGAGAAAAAGACATAAAAAGAGAAATTTTTATTTTTATTTTGAACATTAATGGCTTACTTAATCATCAGAAGAAGAACGCCAGTGATTCTATCGATGTTTTTCTGACCAATTTTATAGTATTTTTAAAATGTTGAAGTACGCTTGGTGGACACAGTAGGAGCATCCAAAAAAGGGGGCACAACATAGGCCCTGATGTATTAGTAATAACAAATATTGAGATACGCATTTGAGGGTGTAGCTCAGTGGTAGGAGCCAACCGAGTTTTCACACCTGCGATTAAGAGAGTTGAGATTCGAGCCTTGGTAGCCCCATTTGTACTCAAGTGCTCTTCTTCGCTGCTACTGCACGAGGAGAGGGAGCTTTTAGCGACATAGACTCTCATCGCGGACTCCAATCAGGTTAAAAAGATGCCTGTATTGGTTCACTCGCTAAATATCTCCTGAGTCTATGACCCTGCTACGGGTAGGTCATTTTTTATTCACCAAAAAAAAAAAAAACAAATATTGAGATACTTAGTAATAATAAATATTGAAATATTATTGATGGGATTTGAACAAACATTCAAGTTTTTATTTCATTAAACTATAGCATATATGACATTATTATGAGTTAATTTTCATATGTATTAATTTCACAATTTTATTTGTATTGATAATTAATTATTTTCATTTCTTATAAGTGAAATATTTTTAATTTTTTTATTTAATTTAAAAATTTATGTTTTTAAATAGTGATATAAATTTGATTATTTTGATTAAAAGTCAATTAAACTAGTCCATTACAATACAATGTTGTACCAAAAATACTGTTATGTAGATTTTAATAAGTCACTCATCAAACACAAAAAATGCTAAATATAATACATTATAATATAATTCAATGCAATACTATATATATCAATCTAATCCAGTCAAATGCAATTATGCGTACTAATGGAAACTAAGGTAGTGAAAATAATAATAATAATAATAATAATAGTAGTAGTAGTAGTAGTAGTAGTAGTAGATAGAGTTCTTGCATTTTTGTGTACTTTGTTGCAATTTGAAAGTGGAAATTATTTGGAAGTTGGTTGGAGGTCGCTGGTCTAAGTATTTTTCCCACATGACAGAGAAGAAAAATATGGCACCACATCATTCTTTAACGGTATAACAAACCAATATATATAAAAGTTTTGTTGTTATTTGTCATTATTATTTATGAATTAGTGATACTATTGTTTATGTGATAACTTTTACTTGAAATATTTAATTATATTTTATTTTTTCATAGTAAA
The DNA here is from genome assembly GCA_003254975.1 of Ochetophila trinervis. Lineage (NCBI taxonomy): Eukaryota > Viridiplantae > Streptophyta > Magnoliopsida > Rosales > Rhamnaceae > Ochetophila > Ochetophila trinervis. Next base: position 46,220 of record QANX01008076.1, read on the forward strand.
ATAACAAAAAATAATTTTTTTAATAATAATTATTTAAAATGTCATATAGATTTTACCCTTGATTTATTATAAATAATATTTTTTTATATATACACTTCCATATCTATTATTTCATGACCTAATTTTTACAGTGAAACAATCCAAAAAAAAAAAAATACTGTTAATTTTCTTCATATTAACTATTTAGAGATCAATATTGGTAATTTATGGAACAATAATATTTATTATGTATACGTTATTAACTTATAAACCAATATTATTTACATATAAAATAATATTAATCAACTACCAAAATTAACTCAGTATAAATAATATTACATTTATAATTGATATATTATTTACTTATGAATTTTTGTTAAAAATTACTACACTGAAATTTTTATTGGAGGTTTCATCGTAAAAAATCTCATTATTCCACTTCACCAAAAGATTTAATTTACAATTTTTCTTTCTTAGTTGTATTATTGATTGACGTGACGTGTTTTTCCTATACAGCGAAATTATCAATTTTCCTGTCTACGTACATATACGCCACCATATTTAATGGGTTTTTGCCTGCTTTTTCTTTTCCAAAAACACTATTTAGGATCTGTTTGATGAAATAATGCAAGAGATGAAAACGGTCAGACAATTAAATTGCCGCATTCATACGTACGTGTTACAAATAGCATGTGATGAGTAGTTATGATCAGTATTAATCCATTTGTTCTGCTAAAATTTAGTCATTTACTAGAGATTCACCCAGTAATGTTACTGGGATGGTTCCTTCTTTTGGTGGGTAGATAGGAATATTGGTACAAGCTTTCTTTTTCGATCCTAAGCAAAATCACCTGGAAGTTGCTCAAGTTTAGGTTTGAAGTTAGATGGTGTGTGTGTGTACGTGTCTATATATATCTATATCTATGTCAATATACATAATATATATATATATATATATATATAAATATATCAGTCTAAACCAATGAAAAGGCAGAGTTTTGACTAAGAATTTTTCCATATCTGGGGCTGATCGGAGTAGTTGGATAGGTCATCAATTGGACATCTGAATCTGAAGTAGTAGTAGCAGCAGCCATTTTGATGGCTTTTGTCAATTATAGTGTGCAGCAAATTTCATAGAGTAAAGTTTGAAAAAAGAGCACGTGTCTTAAGCCTTTATACTATTTTTCACTAATTGGTCTGTTTCCATAACGAATATGCCTACAAAAAAATCTCACTACTATCTTAATAACAATTTAATACAAAACAAAACTAAAAGTAAAACGCCAACCAAAACCCAAGTTGCGTTTAGTGTTTGGCAATTGAGAGTACCCATTATTAATCACTAAGACAATATTGTTGCCCACCATAAAACAAAATGAAATGCGCGCAAGTGCTTTTTGTAAACAATTTTTGGAACATTCTTTGAAAACCAATCGAAGCATCCAAGATGCTTCTTTGGGCTTCACAATTGGATACAGCTCGCCACTAACGACTCCATTACTTTATTTATTTATTTAATTTTTTATTTTTGTGTTTTTGGTTGCCAACTTGATTTCTATCTACTATTTTACCAAAGACTACCTCCGTGGTAAAGGGTATAATATTATATTATCTATTAAAGGACCACGCATTCATCTTTCTTCACGCGCGTGCAGGCAAAGGAAAGTCAAACTGTTCAATTACCGAAATCTCCCCTACGCGGAATGGTTGATTTTTTGTCAATTAATTGTTTTTACTAAATTACTATTACCTGCTGATAACGGTAATGCAAATATGTAGATGAAAATTATTGTGATATTTTTTTTTCTTTTGTAAGTAGTGATAAATATATTGAGTATAATCAATTTTTTAAAAGAATTTAATTTTGGATAGGAAAATTATTATATTTTAAAAGCAGCCATGCTAGTACTTTTGGAATATATATAAATATATATAGATAAATTTTATATTAGTGGTGATTATTTTTTAAATTTGTGTATTAATTATTAGATTTAGATTAAGTTAGAAATTAGTAATAATCATGCATATGCCATGACGGAATCAATACTAAATCATGATAAGAGCAACACCTACGTCTCTCTCATGAGAAAGTAAAAGTTTTTCCTCTCTCACACCCTTTTGATGTATTCCAAAAGAGAGAATGTCGTCAATAATTCAAGTCAAAGAAAAATCAGTCAAAGCGCACCAATTCAAACCCTTATAAAAACTATATTGCAAGCTTCTTTTTACAGCATAAACAGATTGCATTCTTTTTCCGTTGTCAATTTCCAAAGTTCCCTTTAACGTATTCATGAAGAGAACCAGAGAAGAAGAAGGTGGCATACAGAGCTTAGACATGGCTCAATGTCTAATAATGCTCTCTCATGGTCTCCAGTCCAAGCCTACAAAGCACTCTGCATCTGCCCCCGCCGACGTGTTCGAGTGCAAAACTTGTAACCGGAGATTTACATCGTTCCAAGCACTCGGAGGCCACCGAGCTAGCCACAAGAAGCCGAGATTGGTTAGTGAAGAACCCAAAAGTGAGACCAATTTTGGAAGCCGAAGCTCGGTGGGCAAACCGAAAATGCACGAGTGCTCCATATGTGGGTTAGAGTTTGCTATGGGCCAAGCCTTAGGTGGCCATATGAGGCGGCATAGAGCCGCCATGGACACCGGGTTTTCTTCTGTTGTGCCTGTTGTTTCTAAAGCGCCGGTGGTGCTGAAGAGGTCGAATGGTGTGAAGGTTTTATGGATGGATTTGAATCTCACACCTTTAGAGAATGATTTGAGGTTGTTGTTTGGCAAAATGGCACCCAAAGTTGATGCTTTTGTTTCATAGCTAGATGATTTTATTTTACCATTTGATTTTTTATTTTTTTGTGTGGAAATATAGCAATTCATTCATTAATTTGTTGTACAATTTAGTATGATAATTTTCATACTTGTAATAAAATTATTTATTTGTTAACATGCGTGCTATGCTTAATTAATGGATTAATCGATATCCCTCTATATTGCTGCCTTGATAATTAATTAATGCACTTCAATCTGCAATTAGTAGAAAGTATAAGTTCATCTTTTCATTTTTTTTGGCAATATATAAATATCTATGATTATTATATATATATAATCAAGCTATTATTAAGTAAATTTTATAATAGTTTGATTATATACATAGTTCATTTATATTGTGAATATCTATATTTTTTTAAAACACAAACATTATTGATAAATTTATTATTAGTGAGAATTTTATTTTTAAATATCACTAATAATAAATTTTTTAGTAATAATCTACATTTAAAAAAATATATAAATATCCACCCAATATAATATATATACACATTTTTTCTCACACTACGCCAAAAACCCTAATAGGCGACGTAAAAATAGCGTCGCTAGTTGTAAACGGCGACGTAAATTCATGTGTCGCGGAAAGGGGAGTCGCCGAAAGTACAAAAAAATTCGCGACGTCCAAATTGCGTCGCCGTAAAATAAGGATTAAGGCGACGCAAGGCGTCGCTGATAACCGTTATACATTCGCGACGCTAGTGTCACAGTATCCTCATCAAATCGGCGACACGAGTGTCTCCGTTTCTCATTGTTTACGCGCACTTTTGGCTTAGAATGGGAGACACTAGTGTCGCCTTTTCTCCTAGAATCGGAGACGCGAGCGTCGCCTATTTTCCTACAATCGGAGACGCTAGTGTCGCCTTTTCTCCTACATTCGGAGACACTAGTGTCGCCTTTTCTCCTACAATCGGAGACGCTAGTGTCGCCTCTTCTCCTACAATCGGAGACGCTAGTGTCGCCTCTTCTCCTACAATCAGAGACGCAAGCGTCACCTTTTATCCTACAATCGGAGACGCTGGCATCGCCTTAGAGACGCTAGTGTCGCATCTTCTCCTACAATTAGAGACGCACGTGTCACCTTTTATCCTACAATCGGAGACGCTGGCATCGCCTTTTCCGCTAGAATCGGAGATTATACGCGCACTTTTGTCCTAGAATCGGAGACGCATGTGTCGCCTTTTCTCTTACAATCGGAGACGCTCGCGTTGCCTTTTTTCTTAACCATTTTTTGCAAAAATTATTGGCA
>QANX01008077.1:0-69920 GCA_003254975.1 Ochetophila trinervis
GGGGCGGGTCCTGTCAAGAATTTAAGAGTTTCAGATTTAACTTGGATTATTGAAAAGAGATGGTTGGCCACTTTTCTGATTTTAATGCTGGATGCAAATTGTGTTCCAAACTGATTGACTGGTTCCTCGAAAAATTTAATAGACTCAGGCTCCAAACTATCAAACCAAGTAATTGCTGCATCTTTCAAGCTTGTGGAAGATATTTTACACATGACTACTTTTTTTTTTTCTTCATATGATAGGCTGATTGGGCACATTGTGTGTCGATATACAACCAAGTGCCCCATCGAGTTGGTTGTCCCATTGTAAAGATTGAACTTTGAGGCAATGAACCTTGAAAGAAGGTTGGTCTCAGCTTCTATAGACTTTTATTACAAATTGAATATTACAATTTTTTAGACTTTTAAAAAGTCTCAATTAGATACTTTATGACTTTATAAAGTATTCAAAAATCTATATTAAATATTTATTATTTTATAAAGTAGATAGTGAATATACACTTTTCAATTTCATAAAACTTTTAAAATCTTGATTAAATACACAATTTTTGTATAATTAGATTTGACAAGAGTTAATTGAAAATGTACTTGTAAGTTTGACTTGGTGATAAAACTACTAAAAATACACCCTTATATATTTTCCAATTTGTAATAAAAAAAGAAGAAAATTAACACTTAAATTGAAAGTGACAAAACTGTATAAAAGACTAGTAACAAGTAAGAAATATTTTGGGACAAATTAATGAGAATCATTAGGCCACTGAGCTTCCAAATATCAGTCACCTGCATCGGCTACTTCCAACGAGCCCTGCAGGGCCTCCACTTAACCCATGGACTCGATCTTGGTGCTTATGGCGACCTTATCCAGCATTGCACCGACCACCACCTGGTTCGCCAGGGCAAGCTGCTCCATGCCCGCCTCATACTCTTTTGCGTCACCCCCAATAACTTCCTCGCTTCGAAGCTTATTAATTTTTACGCCAAATCCTGTCACTTCCGACAAGCCCGCTTGGTTTTTGATCAAATTCTCTACAAAAATACATTTTCTTGGAACGCAATGCTCATTGGGTATTCACTACACAATCTCCACACAGAAACCCTGAAGCTTTTTTCATCTTGGGTATCTTCTTATTCCATGGATGTGAGACCTGATAATTTTACGATTACATGTCTTCTAAAGGCGCTGGCTTCTTTGTTTTCACACTCAAGATTGGCTAAGGAGGTTCATTGTTTTGTTCTACGACGTGGGTTTGATTCAGATATCTTTGTTGTCAATGCTCTGCTTACGTTCTACTCGAGAAGCGATGAGCTTGGGTTCGCGAGAGTTCTGTTCGATAGAATGCCTAAGAGAGATATAGTGTCATGGAACTCGATGATTGCTGGGTATTCCCAGGGAGGATTTTACGAAGAGTCTAAGGAGCTATACAAGGAAATGTCAGGTTCGGTGGATATGGGGCCTAATGGCGTGACAGTGGTCAGTGTCTTGCAGGCATGTGGGCAGTCAAGGGATCTTATCTTAGGGATGGAAGTTCATAGGTTTGTGAATGAGAATCAAGTCAAGATGGATATTTCACTCCTTAATGCGATTATTGGTTTATATGCAAAATGCGGCAGCTTGGATTATGCTCGAGAGGTGTTTGAAGAGATGACAGAAAAGGATGAGGTTTCTTATGGCTCGTTAATTTCTGGATACATGGTTCATGGGTTTGTTGACAATGCCATGGATCTATTCCACAAAATGGAAAACCCAGGATTAAGTACATGGAATGGTGTCATTTCAGGTCTGGTACAAAACGACCACTATGAAGGAGTCTTGGATTTAGTCCGGGAAATGCAAGCAAGTGGCTTTAGGCCGAACGCGGTGACACTTTCAAGTGTTCTTCGGTCAATTTCATATTATTCAAATCTGAAAGGGGGTAAAGAATTACATGCTTATGCTATTAAAAGCAGTTATGACTGGAACATTTATGTTTCAACTGCTCTAATTGATACTTATGCTAAGTTGGGGTTTCTTCAAGGGGCACAAAGGCTTTTTGATCAGTCAAAAGGTAAGAGCTTGATCATTTGGACGGCAATAATCTCAGCATATGCAGTCCATGGAAATGCTGAGATGTCTCTTGGTCTTTTTAATGAGATGCTGAATAATGGGATTCAGCCAGACAATGTAACATTTACTGCAGTTTTAGCAGCCTGTTCTCATTCTGGAATGGTTGATAAAGCTTGTGAGATATTTGGTTCCATGTTTCCAAAATATAGCGTTCGGCCCTCAGTCGAGCATTATGCTTGCATGGTCGGTGTTCTTAGCCGAGCTGGGAGGTTCTCTGAAGCAACAGAATTAATTTCTAAAATGCCAATTGAACCAAGTGCAAAAGTTTGGGGTCCATTACTTAATGGGGCCTCAGTAGCTGGTGATGTTGAACTGGGGAAGTTTGTTTGTGATCATTTGTTTGAGATTGAGCCTGAAAATACTGGGAATTACATCATTATGGCAAATTTGTATTCACAAGCTGGGAGATGGGAAGAAGCCGACAAGCTCAGGGAAAGAATGAACAAATTTGGGTTGAAGAAGGTCTCAGGTAATAGCTGGATTGAAACAAGTTGTGGAGTACAAAGCTTTATAGCAAGGGGATGTATCAAATGGTAGAACTGAAGAGATTTATAACTTGTTGGAGGGCTTGCTTGGGTTGATGAAGGAAGAAGGATACAAATTGCAGGATGAATTAGATGAGGAGAGTGTCTACAGTTAACACAAAATCATCTCTATGATGGAGTTGCTGCAAATAATTAGGAATAGAAGAAGGTCGTAATCATTTACCGATAAGGAAACTGAGGCTCATATTGTTCGTAGAGCATCTTTGGAATACTATAATTAATCAAAAAATAGGTACCTGGATATTTTGTATTACTAATATTACCGGCATTCAGCATTCATGGGGGAAGTCAGAAAGCTCTATGCCTTTATTTGAAGTTTTATTGAAATATTTCTCCATGCAATTTGGTTTACTTATTTCCTCTCTAAGAAGCTAGTCAGGAACCATAGGCAGCTAGTTTTGGCAAGCTGCTGACACATATTTAGTTGGTGAGAACCTTGACATCTGGTTTAGTTTGTTTCTTTTGTAAAGGGTCGTACATGCAAATTAAGTTAACATCTTAGCTACAGATCTATTGATGACAGGGAGCAAGATCTTAAATTATTTCAAGACCATCCAACGGAGGGCTTTGCATGTATTTGATTGGCATCCTTAAAATGTAATGCAGTCTGCAATGTCTGAACTAAAACAAGTTCATTTTTTTCTACATTGCAGATATCTTTAAACGAAAATGCAAGCTGCAGGGCCAGGTTGACAATACCTGACCAGCAGAATATAAGTCGGTCCTTGGTAGGAGAACCATTCTTTCACTCTTCCAAGGCCACCATTGAAAGTCACCAAGGACAACACTCATTAGCACAACCAGAGTCCTTCATTTGCTGCATCAATAACAGCTACTAAAATTAGTCAGTGTTTTTATCCGCCCTCTTGTGTCACTAACATATATAAAATACTCCAACATAATTGCAAATGTACCACTTGAAAGGTCATGTTTGAATCCTATCAATTCCATCGCTCCTAAACCCAGAAATGAGAAAAGGTAGTGTAGTAGTTCCTGCAATACAATTTTTTTCTTCAACCTTAGAACATCAACCGGCTCTGCCTTTGGCCTTAGCACGCGAGGCAACCAACGACTTTCTCATGAGTGTCATGTGCATATTGTCAGCATTGTGTACGTTGTATTTCTACTGTAATATACTGATTTTTTTCTCATATGTAATCTGTATCACAACCAAAATTTGTTCAAGTTGTTACTGGTGACAAACTGTTGTGTTTAATTTTCCGTACAGGTGGATTTGTTTTGTAATTTTACCTTGAGTTTGATGCTCTAATTCCAATAAGATCTTGATATACATCTTTCTCATTTCCCATGTTTATTATAATATCAGAATCTGTCAGTCCTTACTTTTCTTGAGATATTAGGTTGTTTGATGTAGGAGATATTACCACAAAATACAATATTTAAAAACAAGTAAAAAGTTTGGACAACTTTGTTTAATAAATATTTTCCTTTACCGACTGAGAGAGCACCACAACAAAGCAACGTTCATTTTTGCAGTAGGCTGCAAGTGGCAAAATCTTACTCTATCTGCATTTACAACGAAAAGCACTTTTATATTAAATAATAAATAAGCCAACCCACTGAATTTTATGAGTATTTTCATTTATGCTTATATTCTCTTTGTTTCCATGAGATTTTGATACATGCTAATTTACTCTAATTGCCCTTCTAATTAATATAATTACACTCTAACTTTACCAAACGTTGTACTACTTAAAATATAATTTGGTTACAAAAAAAAAATAAAAAATAAAAGGATTTCTTAAGACAACCAACAATTACAGAATTATATATTAATATTTATATGTATAATTGACTCTTTAATTTTTAATGTAAATCTAATAATTTACTGCATGTTTGAAAAATTATGATCATTGATTCTACTATTTTTAAAAATGGATATGACATGGACCATATGATTGAAAATGGATATGGCATGGCAATTGAAATTCCTTTTGAAATTGAGAAGTTAAAAAAAAACATAATAATAATAATAAAAAAAGAAACAAACCAATGCACATACGATTATGATGGAAACATGCTTTATAGCGAAAAGAAATACTTGCAAGATGACAATAAAATAATATGCCTAATTTTCATATATTGCAACCAAAAAAAAATACTTTTTATTTTTTAAAATGCAGATATATTAATAATAATTTTTACCAGTGACACTTTGTCATTAATTTATCATTAATAATTTATTATTATTAATAGTTTGTATTTTAAAATTATAAAATATATTTTATAATAGTTTAATTATATATATATATCCCAATTTGGCAATTTAAAAAAATGAAAAAATAAAAATAAAAAAGCTGTAGAGGCATGTATAAGATTGGTCGTACAATGCAATTAGTATTTTCACCTCCATGCATTAATCATGAACCTCCCTCACAAGTACAACGATGCCATTATAATCTTCCCAGCCAAAAACCCAAAAAAAATAAAAAAATATAAAATATAAAATTGCAATAATGTGTGAGGGCATTTGGTAAATAATAACAAATCCAAGTCTAATTCCAACCTATAATACACCCACCATCACCCATAACCCAAAATTTTCAGCACCAGGCACGCTGCTCAGTTCGTCTGAGCTAAACCCACGTTACTTTTTGCACCCCAACATCTCTTCTCTCTAATCTTTGTCTTCACTCCCCTATCTGACGTGTCCACGCTCCTCACTTTTCCCCCTATTTAACCTTTTCCTTCCTTTTCTTCCTCTCCACTTCCACTTTTCTCACCCACCATTTCTATCAAATTCAAAAAAATAAAATAAAAACCAAAACCTCCTCCCCCCTCACAACGTTCTTCTCTACGGCTTTGTTTCTCTCTCTTTCTCTAACTTTTATCAAATTAGTTTTTTTTTATTTTATTTTAATTTTTTTTTATTTTTATTTTTATTTTTTATTTCCCTTCGATGGCAGAAGGTAGGAAGCTCGTCGTAGAGGTCTGCAATGCAAAGAATCTTATGCCCAAAGACGGTCAGGGAACAGCCAGTGCCTATGCCATCGTGGACTATGATGGTCAGCGACGGCGAACGAAGACTAAATTTAGGGATCTGAACCCTCAGTGGGATGAGAAGCTTGAGTTCTTGGTCCACGATGCAGATGCTATGGCTTCCGAAATCTTGGAAGTCAATCTCTACAACGATAAGACTAAGACTGGGAAGAGAAGTACGTTTCTCGGCAAGGTCAAGGTCTCCGGCTCCACTTTTGCGAAATCTGGATCGGAGACTCTTGTCTACTATCCCTTGGAGAAACGGAGCGTGTTTTCGCAGATTAAAGGTGAGATTGGGCTTAAAGTTTGTTACGCTGATGAAGAACCGCCGGAGGAAAAGGCGCTGGAGAATCCGAAGGAGGATGAGAAAGTTGAGGAGATTAAGGAGGAAGAGAAAAAAGAGGACGAGAAGCATAAGGAAGAGAGCACTAAACCAGAGGAACCAAAGGCGCCGGAGAAACCCAAGGCAACTGAGACTAAATCTGTGGAAACGACTCCGGCACCGGTCGAAAACCCACCGCTCGCTCAAGGCGGCTATAAGCCGAAGAAGGAGGCGGAGAAATCTGTAGAGAGAAAACGGCCCGATCTCGGGGAGAATGAAATGGACCTGCGGTCTTTGGCCAATGATCGGAGTCGCAGCGCGTTGGATCTCGTCGATCCCATGCCGTTCTTGTTCGTTAAGGTTGTGAAAGCCAAGCGAGCCAGCAACGAATCGGGATCGTCGATTTACGCCAAGCTTGTGATTGGAACTCACAGCATCAAAACCAAAAGCCAGAGCGACAAAGATTGGGACCAAGTCTTTGCTTTCGATAAAGAGGGGTTGAACTCCACCTCTCTGGAAGTGTCTGTTTGGACAGAGGAAAAGAAAGAGAACGATCAGAGCACGGAGAGTTGTTTGGGAACCGTGGCGTTTGATCTTCTGGAGGTGCCAAAGCGAGTCCCACCTGATAGTCCTCTGGCTCCGCAATGGTACACTTTGGAATCGGATAATTCGTCGACAAATGACGTCATGCTGGCGGTTTGGTTCGGAACTCAGGCGGATGAGGCTTTTCAGGAAGCATGGCAGTCAGATTCCGGCGGATTGATACCGGAGACCCGAGCCAAGGTATACCTATCTCCCAAGCTTTGGTATTTGAGACTAACGGTTATCCAAACCCAGGATTTGCAGCTAGGTTCGGGATCCGAAGCTAAGGCTCGTAATATTGAGTTCTACGTTAAGGCTCAGCTCGGCTCGCAGTGTTTTAAAACCAACCGTACATCTGTGGGCACGACGTCATCCTCGAGTTCAGATAACCCCACGTGGAATGAAGATCTGGTCTTTGTCGCAGCCGAGCCGTTTGAGCCTTTTCTGGTTCTTGCTGTGGAGGATGTGACAAATGCACGCTCAGTGGGCCATGCGAAGGTACACGTGGCAAGCATGGAGAAACGAGCTGATGACAGGGCTCAACCTAAGTCCAGATGGTTCAATCTTATTGGTGATGAAAGTCGGCCGTACGCTGGGAGAATACACGTGCGTGTATGTCTGGAAGGTGGATATCACGTGCTAGATGAAGCTGCTCACGTGACTAGCGATGTCAGAGCCGCAGCGAAGCAGCTGGCTAAAGCTCCAATAGGCCTGCTTGAAGTTGGTATACGTGGCGCTACTAATCTGCTTCCAGTCAAGACCACTGACGGTACGCGAGGGACCACTGATGCTTACGTGGTTGCCAAATATGGGCCCAAGTGGGTCCGTACCCGTACGATTCTTGATCGTTTTAGTCCGCGGTGGAATGAGCAGTACACGTGGAATGTCGATGATCCATGTACGGTCCTCACAATTGGCGTTTTCGACAATGGAAGGTATAAACGAGATGAAGCTGGAAAGCCCGGAACAGATCTTCGAGTCGGAAAGATACGTGTACGGCTCTCGACGCTCGATACGAACCGGGTTTACATGAACTCGTATCCTCTGGTTGTGGTGCTTCCTGGTGGGGCCAAGAAAATGGGGGAGATCGAGATAGCCGTTCGATTTTCATGTTCTTCCTGGCTCAGCTTAATCCAAGCCTACGCCACGCCGACATTGCCGAAAATGCACTATGTGAACCCACTGAGCCCAGCACAACAGGACATTCTTCGCCACACGGCTATGCGCATAGTAACCGCTCGGCTTGCTCGGTCTGAGCCGGCATTGGGACAAGAAGTGGTTCAGTACCTGTTGGATTCAGACACGCACATGTGGAGCATGCGGCGAAGCAAGACAAACTGGTTCCGAGTGGTTGGATGCTTGTCACGTGCCGCGACGTTGGCTCGTTGGTCCGATGGGATCCGCACGTGGACACACCCGCCCACTACTGTTTTAGTGCACGTGTTGCTCGTTGCAATAGTTCTATGCCCACATCTTGTTCTCCCCACGGTTTTCATGTACGCCTTCTTGATCCTAGCGCTAAGATTTCGCTACCGCTCGAGGGTCCCACTGAACATGGACCCGAGATTATCCTACGTGGACGTGGTGAGCCATGATGAGCTGGATGAGGAATTCGATGGGTTTCCAAGCACAAGACCGTCTGATGTGGTTCGGGTTCGGTATGATCGGTTACGGGCCTTAGCGGGTCGGGCCCAAACCCTCCTGGGTGACGTGGCGGCACAGGGAGAGCGTCTTCAGGCTCTCTTTAGTTGGCGTGATCCAAGAGCAAGTGGGATATTCTCGGTGCTTTGCCTGTTGGCCTCTTTTGTATTCTATGCGGTGCCATTTAAAGTTATTCTGTTGGGATTGGGATTCTATTATCTACGACATCCAAGGTTCCGCGACGACATGCCGTCTGTTCCCTTTAACTTTTTCCGGCGACTACCATCACTGTCTGAGCAAGTTATGTAGCATAGATGTCTTATGTTATGTGTATTACACTTGCTTGGTGACTTTTCATGGAGTTATGTAATACGGATATTGTTTCATTATTTGTAGTAACTTCAAAATAATAAAAAAGTTTTTGGCAATCTTTCATGAGTTGCCAGGGAAGTTTTAATGAATTCAAATAGTTTCTTTGTGTATCTCCATCTGGTGTTGGTATTGTAAAAGATCTGAATACATGAAGCTAATTGTGTCTTATTCAAATCATTCGACACTTCTTAAATTGCAAGTGCGAGCAATACCCAAATCTTAGTTTTCAATTTTCTTTTTTGTCTGTGTGGTAACGCTTAGGCTTCAGATTGAATTTCTATGCTTGGATTTGTACCTGTTAGAGAGATGCTTGATGCTGGTGATTGTATTTCTATCTCAGCATTGGTTAATTTGTGAGTGTTCGGAATCCTGGTTTTCTTATTTCCTCGTTCGTTGATACTGCATTACTATAGTTTATATGTGAAATTCTGCTAGAAAAGTTTCTCCATTCTTTGGATTCCAAATAAGCACTTGTACAACCTCATCAATGTGATCAAATAAATAAGGTGTAGAGTCTGCCACTGACATTGAAATTCATAGAGGAAAAAGAGTAGGATCCAATCAAGATAATAAAAACAAATGGCGATTCTAAAAGTTATCATGCTGGTTATATACAACTTGTCTCTGCTTTACAGAGTCTTCATCATTACTAATTGAGGTTGACTATATGGGTTTTTTCATTGAGATTGTTTGGATGCTGTCTTTTGCTCTCGTTTGCTTACATGCATGCTTGGGTCTTTGCATTGTCTCTGTAAAAGCTTCTTGCTAAAGTGTAATTGGAGATCTTGAAGATAACATATTGTTTAAAGGATGATTACGTAAAATTAATCACCAGCTACCAATTTCTTGGGAAAAAGGTTGTACTTTCTTCATATCGAAAGGTTAAAGTTTAGGTTAGCAGGTAGATCATTCTCTAAGAATTTAGGTCCTGTGGTCTTTCTGTCTTGATAGATGTAAACTCTCCTTGCTGCGACAAATAGCTGCATATCGTAGTTTGGCTTGTGCTTGGTCCAAAAGTAACCTTTCCGTCAAATTTCTCATACTCCTCCCATTGCTTCTTTATGTTGTTTTATTTTAAATTTTGAAATGATCGCATGACTAATCATGTTTGGAGAATTTGGTACTAATTCTGAACTTATGGTGAATTTGGTATGTCTATTCCTGATTACAAGTAATCTGTTTGATTCACTTACTAAAGTTTTTGATCCTGGTTGTTTAACATCAGAAAACTCTTGCAGGTTGGGGAAGAGTTGTCTTCTTCTGCATTTCTCTGATGGTTCCTTCACAACCAGTTTTATTACAACTATTGAGTCTATCTTTAGAAACCATGGAAACTTTGTATCCTGAATTCTTTTAGCATCAAGTCATTAAAGGGGTCTGCTGATTTAAGTTTCGAGGGAAAATGTTAAAGGAGACTAAATGATTATTGGCAATCTATGTTTATTCTTGCATTTTCCGTTGAATCTGATGAATAACTTTGGGAAATGAAGTTTAGAAGTGGTTAGGACATGATCATTAGACCCTGCATGTAGAGCGCTTAAATAAATTTACACTTCAAAATTATATGTTAGGCACAGCGGTCTTTCTTTCCAAGAGTCCTATGATAGCGGCATTGGGCAAGAGAATGCAAGGAGATGTCTCAAGTCTGAGGTGCAAAATGAGGCAAGTAAGGATGGGAAAGTGATTGTGGGAAGATGAAGGTTATCATATGGAGCAAAAATAGGGACAGAATATATACTTAAACCTAGCTTTGCTGATTTTGGTTGAATAATTTAAAAGTTTCTTTTAGATCTCTATTGAACAAGTTTGATCGTTTTTATTTTTTATTTTTTTATTTTACTTTCTTTTATTTATTTATTTATTTTTTCTCAACAGCAATGATTTATTTTCTTATTTTTGTATAGGCAGCTTATTTTTGGACATAGTTATTGCTTTTCTTCTGCATTACCTTCATAAGAATCCTCATGTTTGAGTTTGCTTATATCTTCTATTCTTTTCTGCAGCTTACTACCAAGGAGCAATGGGCATTTTGCTGGTGTATGATGTTACTGATGAGTCATCTTTCAACTGTAACTTCTCATTTTTCCTTACTCTTAACATGGGAATTTGGATAGCTTGCTTAATTTGAATCATTTGATGTTTTAATGGATTGGCTAATTGAGCTTGTCCATCTTGCGAGATTGCTTTGCCAGAATATGTTGTGTGTTGTCCTTTCTAATGGAATTTGTCAAGTAGTGATGTTGATATCGATATGATGATATGATGTTGGTTCTTTCTTTGATTGAGATGTATGATTGAAGATCTGCATTTGCTGTCATGGTGCTTCTTCCATCTCTCTCTAGACTAGTGTACTTAATCTTTTCAGTGGTACTTATGGTTAATGCCTTTTCATGTGTAGACATTAGGAACTCGATTTGCAACATTGAGCAACATGCTTCTAGCAATGCAAACAAGATTTTGGCGGGGAACAGAGCTGACATGGATGAGAGCAAAAGGGTGGGTTTTCTGTAATTAATTGCTTGCAGGAAATGCTTGATGCTTCTTCCTTTTTATTAAAAGAAACCTGCAGCTTTCTGAAGTTTGAGATATGGGTGTTAATGAATTTGGAACTTTATTTAAAGGAAGACTTGAGATGTTACATTGAGCTTTTTATTTGAATACCTTGATGTCTCTGCTTTACTGAGTCTTCATCATTACTAATTGAGGTTGACTATATGGCGGATTTTTTATTTTTTTTTAATTGCCAGTCAGCCAAATTGGTTATATGAAGAGCAATATGTTTTTGGCTAAAATGTTACTTAGACAGTTTTCCTTTGCACATTAATTTGCATTTAGGGAAAGTCTGTGTTTTTAGATATTTTTGAAATTCTCAGGGAAGACAAATGGCTGTTCATGAATTAGTTTTTACCATGTACTTGGCTTCTTTGATTAACAAAGGACAGGAAGTTTATGCAAAGGGGATAACCAATCCTACTTTGCTTTCCCAGCTGAAAAAGCTCTAAAAGTGGTGTCGGTAAATGGAGGAAAAACAGTACTTTGGGATGAGAAATAGGTCACTTGAGGGTTGGCAAAAAGGTTTGCTCTTCAGATGTCTTCCTTTTTCCTAGTTTATTTCTTATGTCAACTCTATCTTTTTCTCCTTTTTTTTAAATTTTTAGTGAAAATTAATATTAGTAAAAAAATACCAATGTTCAATAACAGTGTTCAGATATTTGCCTTGCTATTTAACAAATAAAGCTGATAAATGTTTGTCTTGTATTACTTGCTAGGCTGACATGGTTGTAGTCAACACTTCCTTTTGGTCCATGGTTCCTGTCCATGACTGGTAAGATTCCCATGGTTGTGGAAGAATTATGCAGTATTATACTTAACTATTAATGTTTAGCGAGTTTCAGTATGACAAAATCAGTTGCTTTAGTCTATACATACAGAAGTTCTTCCTGTTCCATATCTCTAATTTTAAAACCTACAGTGAATTTTCTAGCCAAAAGAATTGGTTTTGATTAATGTTAATTTTATTATATCATCAAAGCTCAGTCAGTAACACTGTTCAGACTAATTTTTGGCTAGCATTTGGCATGCGAACCGAAAACATAGTCATCGTAATGTGCAATTGCAGATGGATTATGAAGGATAAGAAGATTGTGAACGCGGATGAGGTATTTTCGTATCTTTTTCATAATCTGGTAACAGTTTGTAGGCTCAAGATTAACTGTTTGTATTATGGATGCTGATGCTTTGAAGTTCATTTCTATAATCAATTCCTCTGTTTCAAATTATTATACTTATTTTTATTAGTGGCCAAGACTTTGAAAATTTGCTTAAGCATTCAAATTTGTCACTGAACAGGTGGAAGTTATTTCAGTGGCATTAGAATTCCAAACAGTATGAATATCATCTAAATTTGATCGTTAGCATCATCTTCTAAGATCCTTTTTCTTTTTGTAAAATGCCTTTTAAGAAAATTCATTTGGTTAGATTGCAGCAATATTATAGTTTTGTTGCAATATGATTCTTTCTTACATGTTGAAATTTTCAAACATGTAAAATTTTGTATTGTTAAAACTATTGTCAATTAAGCAACACAATATTTTGTCACCAAAATCTTTAATGCGGAAAATCGATTTCCCAGACCTTCAAAAAATTGTGGATATATAATAGGGATTTTCATGGAGTTATGTAATAGGGATATTGTATTATTTGTACTAACTACAAAATAATAATAAAAAGTTTTGCAATCTTTCATGGGATCTGTTATTAGCATCAAAGCTAGCTAAGATCAAGGATTCTTGGTGAGGAAAAAAAGTTACAATATGGGACACTCTCTGTGGGCAATTATTGTGATTCATAGAAGCTTTTGCAATGGAATTGGGTAAAGCTTCGCTTTAACAGAGCCATCTGCAATTATAGCTTCTATTTACATAAAGTGGAAAATACTTTCTTACTGTTAAAGCATCCAATGTGGATAATATCATTAGATACAATAATGGCTGCATAGAGAGAATGGTCATAAAAATACATAATTTGGTCAAATCCAAAGAGAAAAAAATGCTTCTATTTGCATTATTAGCTCTGTAAAAGGAGACAAGAAGAAAGAGCCGTGGATGGGATGGAATGGGCCAAATTTCTTTTTTTTTTTACCATCTTGTTTTTTTGAGTCTAATGCATATAATCACAGATAATGAAAATAAAAGGAAGTGAGAATGTGGTTGAATTGGACATATACTTGTGGACAAAAAACACTTATATTCTTTGTACCCACTTCAATATTTCCTAACCGACTCTTTTTAATTGGCAATATTTATTTCTTTTATTTAAGAAGGGGTTTATTTCTTTTATTTAGTTTTATTATTATTTTTTTTTTTTGGCGCTTTCTTCCATCTTTATGTATTTTGTCATGTTGATATACTCTATTTTAGTTCGTTTGGAGATAATCTTAAATAATAATAACCACTAGTATTAGCCTTTTAAGTTTTTTATTCGTTTAAAGTTAAAATAATAAAATTAAACCTTTCCAAATTTAACAGAAAAAAAAAGGTCACGGAAGGATGAGTTTTCGTGGAATATTCAATATTGTTGTGCAGACTTTGTCAAATTTATCATTAATAAACATAACATAAAAACCAGTACAGCTAATATATGTAGTGAAAGAAATGCATATATATGATATCTAAATCAATAGCTACTGATAAAGATTTCCCATAGATATGAATTTATTCAATATCTGTATTAGATTTTGACACCTTTATGAAGTTTATTCCTTGCATTTCCAGGATATAAATTAAAGAAAGACAAGCATGGGTCTCAGTCATAAGCAGGACAAGTGTTAATTTTATTTCAAATGAATTTAACATATTAAATTTTCGTATTGAACCATATTCATGTCGTACTTTGTTGTGTTCATGTCATATTTTATTCGTATTTACTAGGCTTAAAAATATTTATTATATTTTTTTATTTAAATTAATATATTCAAATAATAAACTAAACATCTAAAATAACATTAACATACTAAAATTTCAAATGATTAATAATTATAAATTGAAAATATTATAAATTAAGATTATATTAAATATCCATCGTCGTTAAAGAAAGGATCATGTATTACATTCTTTTCTTATCGTGACTTATCATCTTAACATGTTTCAACCCATTTCACTCCGATTTTTTTATCGTACGATACTATATCAATCCGACTCGATATTGTAGATTTAAACTTGCAAATTATCATATAGTTTTGTATTATGTAGCATTTTGCTAGGCTTAATCATAAAGTTCTACATGATAGAGCTTAAATTTATTTCACCAAAAAAAAAAAAAAAGGCTTGAATTTACGGAAAGCTATATAGTTCAGAATTTTTTTCCCAAATATTATAATAATCTTCCTTATCTCGTTAACATTTAGTGGCAGCAAGTTAATTAACCACAAACTTTTACTTTTATAAAGAGAGACAAGTACAGCTAACTATAGGCCGATGTCATATATAACAATGCAAAGACATAAGAGCTCCTTTTATTTTTATTTTTTTTCTTTTTGGGTCTTGAAAGAACTCAAAAGTGTTTGGAAACTAAGAAACTAGACGAGAAAGTGAAAGAAAAATAAAGAAAGTAATTGAGAGAAAAAAATTTATTTCTAAGCTTTTACAAAATGAGATAGTAAAGATTCAATAAAGCTACTGTTTTAAGCTAGCTGACAGCCCACTTGCATGCTAATGTGGTAAACAAAGTTTTTAAGCTAGCTGACTTTTTATTATATCTAACACTCTCCCTCAAACTAAATGATCCTTAACACTAAAATTTTTAGTTTGAAAATTACCATATGATGATAAACCTTCTGTACCGTTATGAAAAATAAAATTCCAGTATTACCATTCGAATAGCAACGTATCGCCAAATTTAAAAATTAAACAACTCTTGCAGGAACTTGAACCACACTTAACTTTGATCTCAAGAAGAAGAATCGAATAGTATCTAAAAGCTTTGTAAAGATATCTGATATTTGCTCAAATGTAGAAACATATTGTATTTCAAGTTGATTCCTTATAAACTTTTTCTCTTACATAATGCACATCTATTTCAATACGTTTACTTCTAGCATGATACACAGGATTGTAAGCCAATGCAATAACTCCTAAACCGTCGAACTAGACTATTGGCTTTTGTAACAAAAATCTCAATTTTGTAGTTAACTCTATAACCAGCTCAATTTTGTAGATATATTTGCAAGTGCCATGTGCTTTGCCTCGGTACTAG
This sequence comes from Ochetophila trinervis, assembly GCA_003254975.1. Classification (NCBI taxonomy): domain Eukaryota; kingdom Viridiplantae; phylum Streptophyta; class Magnoliopsida; order Rosales; family Rhamnaceae; genus Ochetophila; species Ochetophila trinervis. The sequence goes on from QANX01008077.1 coordinate 15,322, forward strand.
ACTTTGCTACAACAACTTGCTTTTTCGAGCTCCAAGACACTAAATTTGGACCAAGATAGATACAAAACCACTGCAAGACCTTCAATCACCTGGACAGCTTGCCTAGTCACTATTTGCGAATCCATGAAAAACCAGTTTGCATGGATTTGTAACTCTAAGATGCAAACTACAGTTAATAGTTCCATTTTGATACCTTAGAAGTCATTTACAAGCTTCCCAGTGACTTGTCTTTGGAGAATGAACAAACTGGCAAAGTTTATTAACAGAAAAGGTACTTTCTGGCTTTGTAATAGTCAGACATTACAAGGCTCCCACAATGCTTCTATACATCTCAGGATTAGGCAATAGATCACTGTTGTGGTATAGTTTTGATTAATTCGCAAGTGCACGAATCAACAAGTAATAAAGTGGTATTCCTAGAGAATTCCGATATCGATCCCACAGGGAATAATGTCTCTAAGATTGAATTTAAATCAATTGTCAATTAAACTAATAAAAGTAAAGAGATTGTTTGTTGAGTGATTGAGTGATTATTGTGTAGCAAAACATTAATTAAAAGAACAACAATATCGAAATTGAAAACAAGGTAGCAAGTAAATTAACTCAAGGTTTTATGAAACAAGGATTATGACTTCACCACTATTACTTATATTTAGCCCTAATGCATGATAGATCCATAGGTTAATCCCCCTTTAACCACAAGTGACTAGAAATTGATTCTTCAATGCATTCTAATCTAGCAAGCACAAGGTATTTAATTATTCCTAATCTAAATACCGAAATTTAAACCCTAAGACATGCAAACCCAATAAAATCTTGTTAAAATTATCACTAAGGCATGCAATATTCCTATAAACATGTATTTCATTGCCCATCCATATTATATTCCTTATTACTAAATTAGTATAATACTTTATCTATCCACATTTTCATGGAAGCATTAATAACTACAATGAAATATTAACCATAAATATGAATCAAACTCAAATATGCATTAAAAACTAAATAGTCATAATAGGGCTACATCATAATTCTTATAGAGAGTTAGTTACACATATTCTCAAAAATATCCATCAAATAATTAAGAGAAAACATAGATTAAATATCAAAGATAATAAAGAACTAAAAATCAAAATCAAAAGTTGATGGCTGCTGAATTTGATCTCCAATCTTTCTTCTCCTTGCTTCTCCAAACTATGCCTCAAGACCACAATATTGAATCCTCCAAAGACCTGGCCAAATTCCCTTTGATCTTAACTTTGTGCAACACACTTTCTCTATGTGAAAATTGAATTGAAAACCTAAAAAACTCTATTGTTGCCATGAGAATGAAAGCATTACAGCCTTGAGGACTGTATGATATGCGGCTGGTGATGTTGTAGCCATGAGGGCTGTGTTGAATTGTAGGGAATTGTTCTTTGTGTTACAAGGTGCATGGTATTTATAGGAGATGTTTAACCCTAGATAAACCTTAGAGTCCTTCTCTAAACCTAGATAATATAGGAGATATCATATTTACATAATCTCAAACTCCTATATTTTCTCTATATGGCTGGCCAACAAGGGTTAATATGGTCCTTGGTGTCTCACATTCACACTAGGATTATGAAACATTCAATATTCCCATAGGAATCCAATTTAACTCTAATTCTAATTCCTTTTCCTAATTATTATATATTAATTAGAATAATCTGATCTTCCATGTGGCATATGATGTGGCAATAATTGTACACATGGCTGGAGTGTGATGACATGGCAGTCCAATCATAGGTATCATCCTAGTAAGCAAAGATACTTTCCTTTTTTATCTTCAGTGTCCGTCAGCATATTCCAAGCATCCTTTGGATGATCAAATGATCTCCAAATTCACTGATTCTGGTTGAAAACGTTATTTCTATGTCTTAGCTTTCCATGCATATCTTGTTTGCACAATTTGGACATCGGAAAGACACTCAAATTCCAATTTCTCCAAGATAGTGTAAATCTGCAGCAATTATTGAAAATGTTGATTTTGTAAATCAATCTGGTGATGATTGGCCTATCTAATTGCAATGAAACTTTACAGGATTAAAGCCTAGTGAATTAGGAGTCATTTTAACTAGAATCGCACAAAACTTCAAAGTGTAGCTCAAAGTATGATTTTCTCAGTAAAGATTGCACAGAAATATAGTAATTCTAGCTTTTGCCTTTCTTTCATTGAAAATAAAAAAAATACAGTAATTCAGTATTTTTCATTAACAAATAATTCTAGACTAGCTAAAATTCAATATAAAAGTGGCACAAAAATATTAATTTTTTATGCCTATCAATCACCATCATGGTAGGAAAGGAATTTTTTAGTAATCATATAATAGAATCCACTAGCAGATATGCATACTTCAATTCCCATAAAATATTATAAATCTCCAAGATATTTCAATGAAATTTTTTCATTCAAACTGCAAATAAAATCTGAGATGTATGTACTACTTGAACCTATCAGAATTATATCATCTACATATATTAGTAGCACAATATGCAACTGTTTGGTTTTCAAAGTAAAAAAGAGAGGTATTAGCATTTGAATTTACAAAATCTCTTCAAACTAGTGATTTTTTCAATTTGTCAAACCATGCTCTTGGTGCCTTCTTCAACCCATAAGGAGCCATATTCAACTTGAAAACATAGTTTGGAAACATTGGATCATTGTAGCCCTCTAGTTGTGACATATAAACACTCACCTGCAAATCATCATTTAAATGCATTATAGAAATCAATTTGCCTCACATGCCAGTTAAAAGCAAAAGCTAAAGTAAGAATCATTCAAAGTTTTGTAGACTTAACTACTGGACTAAATGTTTCAAAGAATTCAAACCCAGATTTTTGGTGAAACCCTTTAGCAACTAATCGAGCCTTGTACTTTTGGATTGACCCATCAGCATTATACTTTATTCTAAAAACCCATTTATTTCCCACAACATTAATGTGAGAGGAAGTAGGAACTAAAGACCAGGTATTGTTTCTGGTAAAGCTTCATACTCACTATCCATAGCTACCTTCCAATCTGAATGTCTAAGAGCATCTTTTACAGTTGCAGGTTTAGATGTAACCAATGTGATTTGTTGTTTGTCAAGAGATGTGAATTGTTAATCAAGTAGTAACTTGGTTTTTCTTATACCACTCTTTGATCTAGTTCTTATAGGATGAATGTTTGGAGCATCTGATTTCTTGTTGTGATGAGCAAGCATTGAAGTAACAATAGGCAACAGAGTAATAGCATGTGAGATTTCTATTTGACCACTTGATTTAATCTGACAATGTTTAGTATTATCAAGTTCAATTGATTTGATGCCATTACCTACATCATAAGTAGTTTGAACCGGTAGTGATGAACTCAAATGTTGAACTGGTGGTGGTGTTAAATTTACATTTTGAGCTGGTGGTATTGAGTTCACATGTTGAGCTGGTGGTGGTGCTAAATTTACATTTTGAGCTTATGCAACCTCTTCATAAACTGAAATACCTAGACTTGTACTAAGTATAGCTAACTGCAAATCAGAATTTGTACAATTTGATTTGATAATGAACAAATGTGGTATTCCTTTAGTAAAGCTGGAATTAAAAAAACTTCTGAAAATATCTTTAATTTCCTTGTTATGAGAAAAGCCATTTTCAAAAGGGAAATCTTTCTCATTAAAACTAACACTATTGGCAATATAAAACATTTCCAGAGATATCTAAACATTACTCAAGACTATATCCAATAAAGACACACTTGGTTATATAAAACTGAAACTTTTGAGAAGAATATGACCTGAGATGTGGATAGAAAGCACAACCAAATACCTTTAGAAGTGAATAATCTGACATTCTGCCATATAGATTTTGATAAGGACTAAAAAGTCATAGAATAGCTGTTGGCAACTTGTTAATCATGAACAATGCAGCACTGAAAAGTTTCCCACAAGAATTGTAAAGACATATGAGCTTGTGCTAGCATACATATACCTATTTCAACAATGTGTCTATGCTTGTGTTCTACTCTTCCATTTTATGCATGTGTGTAAAGACAAGGATGCCTAACCAAGCTGTCATGTTTGAGATAAAGGATGAAACATTTGTATTCACCTCCCCAATATGTTTTAGACATTTAAATTTATGATCATAGCTTTTTCTACCATTCTATGAAACAGAACAATAGTGTTGAAAGTTTCTCCTTTAGTTTTTAGTGGATATATCCAAGTGAATCTAGTAAATTCATAAATAAAGTGGATATAATATCGAAAACTTTCTTTAGATAGTGGAGGAGCTAGCCCCACACATCACTATGTATCAATTAAAGTGGAGAAGTTGTTTTGCTATAAGATCTTGGAAATGATTCCAAATGTTGCTTTCAATAATGGCAAGCTTCACAGAATTCTAAAACACTTACATTGAGATGTTAAAATTGATTACAAAGATGCAAAATCCTTTGCAAAATTGAACGTAAAACATGTCCAAGTCTCTTATGTAACATATTAACATCTAGACCATTATGAAATTGTAAAGAAGCATTACAATCACCAAGACCAGGTTTTACTGGCTTGTCTTTATTATTAGTAGAAACATCATTAGGAAAGTTGTACTTGTGTTATCAACATGTGAAATACACGAATTAACAACAAACATAGTATTATTGAATGATAAAGGGGGAAACTGAAATTGAACTGAAAACTAAGCTGCTTGAGCTTGAAACTAAGCTGCTAAATCATCTATAATGTCAATTCCATTATTTTTTGGACTAAACTAAGATGGTTTTATTCCATAATTTATTGAATGACTTCTCAGAACTTGACGTTAATCTCCATAAGGCACTGAAAGCTTGTAAAGTCCAGTTTCAAGCTTTCCCAACATTAGCATTGCTCTCTATTGTGTACTCTTAACTAGACAATAGTGAGAAAGAAACTCAACAGTAATAGAGTTATCTTGAGTCAATTGTGATACACTAATTAAATTTTTGGAAATATGTGGCACAATTAAATCATTTTTCAATAGAATAGAATGACCATTAATGAAAGGCAGACAAGTAGTACCAATACTTCTAATTTGTAAACCTTGACCATCACCAACTGAAAGCTGGTTCTTACCATTGTAATCCATTTGCTTAAGTAAGTTGGAAGCATCATTGACCACATGATTTGTATCCCCACTATCAAAATACCAACTTGGATCACCAATAGTGACAAAAGTGAGAATGTTGACTGAGGATGGATAGTTTTGATCAAAGGCATTGTTCCAGTAACTAAGGCTTGATTTGGCATGCTACTAGAGGGTTGAGCAGTAATAATATTACTATTGCTAAACATAGGAGGAGAGAAAACATTTCCCATAGAAGATTGCACATTGCTTGGGATACCAAAATTATGACCAGAATAGTAAGCCATATTAGCAGCTAGTAATGGCATTTGGTTAAAGCTAAAAAATGGTTGAAAATAATTTCCAATGGATTTGAGAGAGTTTCCTAATGGATTTCCAGCAATGTAATAGCATACAGATGCTATATGATCAATTTTACTACACAATTGACATTGTGGTATACCTCTTGCTTTTCTACCCCTTTCCTCTAAAGAAGGAATTTTGCTTTTGAAATTCTTGATTAAAACCTCATTGTCCTTGTCTATTATAGTCTTGTCTCATATCATAGAGTATTGATTATAACCTTGGTATAATCTCGATTCTGACCATATTACTTGTCTACATATGACCTTTGGTCACCAAAACCTCTTCCAAAGTTGTTTGTAGCATTAACAAAATTAGCAAGCATTTATTGTTGTTTAAGAGGTAAATTTCTTGGTAAGCTTCCTTATCCTTGTCCAGTATTCAAAATTTCAAAATTAATCAGAGAGAAAGCCTTAGTAAGTGCAACTTTATCAAAAACAAGATTGGCAGAAGAATTGTTTAGATCAAGAGTGACAATACTGTGTAATTGCTAATTAAATGACTCTGAACTTCATCAACAATAAATTGTCCAGGTTTAATAGCAAGAATCTTAGTTATTGGCTCATAATTTGACCCTAATCCTCCAAATATGTAAATTACCAAATCAATTTCAGTCATATTATCTCCAGAAGCAACCAAATTATTAACCAAATCTTTCATTTTGAGAATAAATGCATCAATTGAAAGACTGCCTTTCTTCATATTGGCAATCAATTTACGATAATAAAAGACTCGACCATGTGATTTAATTGCATAACGATTTTTAATAGCATGCCAAAGATCAAAGGTTGAATGCTTACCAACAAAGTAACCATAGACTTCTGAAGAAATTGTGCCTTTTAGTCAACGAACAATGAACTGATCTTGAAAGTACTAGTTTTCCTTTTGTTTAGCAAAGCTAAGGGGAGTAGATCTAGGAGTAGAAGTTTGAGTAAAAGCCTTATTAGACGTCTGCAGATCATCCTGAAAACTTTGAACAGCTGGACTCATGCTTCTGTTCTTTGCTTCAATTGCTAGAAATATGAGAAAATGATGAATTTTTCAAATTGATGACCTTTAATTAATCACATGTAGAATTTGCTATTTCTAGATGAAGTAATTATTGTCATTTAGTTTGATCAGATTACTTAGAAAATATGAGATAGTAAAGATTGGTGTTTGATCTGTCATTTAATGTGTTCTGATACCATGAGAGAATTCAAAAGTGTTTGGAAACTAAGAAAATTAAAGAAAGTAATTGAGAAAAAAACTTTTATTTCTAAGCTTTTACAAAATGAGATCATAAAGATTCAAGAGAAGCTATTGTTTTACATATTTATATAGAAGAAGAAAAACAAGTGTATGCAAAGCTGAGAAACAACTTCTAACAGCTTGAAACAGCTTCACGTAATTGCTAATTGGGAATAAAAAATGTGGTAAGCCAATTGCATGCTGACGTGGTAAAACAAATTTTAAGCTGAGCTAACTTTTTAATATATCTAATAGCTCTAAAACATAATACCCTTTAGAGTCTACGAAATAGTTGTACATAACAATGTTTAATAGAAAAAAAAAATTGTAAAAAAATAATAAAAAAAAGGTAGTAATCCCTTATTAGCTGCTACAATTTAACTTCTTTTCTGAATCTAAACAAAAACCATGATATTCAGTTTAAAAATTCCCATTTCCTCCATTTTATACTCGATGACACACGAATTTGTTAGTAATCATTACTTTCAAATTTGATTTTTGCTTAAATGAATATTAGGATTAGGAAAATTATTATCTACATTAGGTTAGCGATAAGTAGGTCATGATTGGTATGAAATATAAAATTTTGATTATAGCTTTCGAATCTTAAAAGGCAGATTATGTAATTGTTTTGGCAGGTTTTTTGAAGAGCTTAATGCAAAAAGTAGTGAAAATGTAGTTTCACATTAACCCTTTCTAAATTGGAATCACATATTATAAGATTATGCTTGATATGGCTTATTAAAAATTAAAAGTAATTTTCAGAGTTTAAAAGCTGTTTTTAAAAATATTTGCATAATTTTTTAAAAATGCTTATAGTTTCCAGAAACTATTTAATTAAAGTAGCTTCTCCAATAAACACTTTTAAAAAAATAGAAAAAAAAAATTATGTTAAATAGGGGAGTACTACTCGGACCAAAAAAAAAAAAACTTAGTCACATGAAAATACTAACTTAAAGGAACAAAATGGTAATTCCAAAATACATTTTTTTTATATAAATTTAAGCAGAAATACATATCACAATAAAAGAAAAAAGAGAGGGTATCCAAGTAAATACTTTCTTAGTGTGAATGTGAAAAGCTAATTTCCCTATACTAATTCTAAAAAATTAGTCAAAACTCAAAAGAATAAAAAAAAAAAATCACATAAAAAGAAACAAAATTCCTCAAACTCCCAAAAGTAAAAGATCCTATAAAAGAACTTATATTTTTTCCCCCGGCAAGCAGCACAAGATCCCAAAATGGAAAAAGAAACAGCAGCAGCAACGATCATGGCTTCGCTGGCCACTCTCACGCTTTCTCAGCTCTCAGATCTCACAAACTCCATCTTCTCCCAAACCCACCACCACCATCTTCGTCTCTCAGCTCTCCTCTCTTCCCCAGCTCTCTTTTCTCTCACTCTCCACCGCCTTCACTTCCTCTCTCTTCCAAACAAAACCCTCCTCATCGCTCGCCACCTCCTCTCCTCCCTCCGCCACCTCACCCTCCATTTCCAACCCTCCTCTCCCTCCGCCTCTATCAACCGCCGAGACCTCGACGCTGTTTTGCTGCTCCTCTTCCTCTGTGAAGTCCGGCAACACAGCCCCGAAGCTCTCCGAACGCCGCCCTCGAAATGGCGCGAAGTGCTCAGCGAGCTCTACGCCGAGAACATGCTGGGAGTTTCCGGTATCGGAGTTTTCAACGGTGCTGCTCTGGTTCCTTTTATCGAGATGGTGACGAGGTGCTTGACGTTTGTGGGTTTGATGGGTGGTCGTGGAGGAGGGAAGGTCGGGAAAGAAGTGCCGGCGTCGGTTCCGGCGGTAGTGGCCTTACCGTCGGTGGAAGTTTCCGGCGAAGAAGTTGAGTGTGCGATATGCAAGGAGATGATGATGGAAGGGAGAGATGTTTGCCAATTGCCTTGCCAGCATTTGTTTCATTGGATGTGTATTCTTCCATGGCTGAGGAAGAGGAACACGTGTCCCTGCTGTAGATTTCAGCTCCCCACGGATGATGTTTTTGGGGAGATCCAACGGCTGTGGGATGTCTTGGTTAAGATGAGTTGTGCTGCGGAATGCACACGATTTTAAGATCGTATATGGATGGATATTCGTCCCCTCTAAATTAAAATCTTATTGTAATTAAAAGGATTGCATCTGTGTCTTACACGTGGCACAAGTAGATATGGGATGATCTGGGTGTTGTATATGAGATGGGTATCAAGAAGGGGAATGAGTGGTTGTGATGAAAGGGTTGCGGAGGATCACATAGCGGCTGATAAAGACATATGTGGTTTAAGTTATAGACAATCTCATATGAATTTGTAAGCTAAATAAATGAGGGGATATATAATTGGAGACTTTTCTGGGTTAGGACAGTTCATACTTATTTGTGACAAATTTTGTTGTGGTCTGTTTCTTAAAATAAACTTGGAAATTGACTTTTTTTTTTTTTTTTGCATGATCATGAGGATGACTATGACATGCACATATATGTTCATTTAGCTAGGTCCTCGCACCAAAGTTATATAAAATGATAATATTTGATATTTTTGGCACCCCAAATTGGTTATCTTGGGAGAAAAAATTGGGCTGTAGTCCCCTCCCTCCAAAAAGAAAATGCATTCACCGCATGCACAGTATGAAATTAGTAAAAAAATACATGCACCGGATGCATAATATAAAACTAAAACTTATTGACATTCTTTCATTTTTAGTACTAAATTTTTTTTATCTTAAATTGTTTTTAACTGACAATTTAAACTAACACCATTAAAAATAAGGGTCACCAACATTAGATAGAAACTGAAATTTTAAACTGCTAAAACGACCGATTTGAATTGTCGTCAAACCCGACATCGTTTAAAGTTTTCCATATAAATGTTGGTTTGTAAATGATGTTTTTACACGACGGAACCATCGTTTTAAAACATGTTTGATGATGTTGAATGCCATGTAGATGCCACGTGGCACACAGTATAAACGATGGTTCCTCTTCTATACCATCATGTAAAGTGATGACATGGCATATTGTCCATGTGGCACTACGAATTATATATATCGGTTTAGTTTTAGTGTAACTACGTGACAATGAGTGCCATGTGGATTTTGACTATATGCCATGGTTCTTTGTATCAAAAAAAATTTTTGCTAGCTTAAAAAGAGATAGTTTTATATTTAATATATTTAATTTTAATTAAATTTTATTTAAAGATACATATTTTTTTTTAAAATAATAATCACCAATAAAAATAATAAAAAAGTCACGTTGCAATGAGTGCCATGTGGATTTTGACTATATGCCATGGTTTTTTGTACCAAAAAAAATTTTTGCTAGCTTAAAAAGAGATAGTTTTTTATATTTTATTTTATTTAAAAATACATATTTTTTTTAAAAATAATAATCACCAATAATAATAATAAAAAATTCACGTGGCAATGAGTGCCACATGGATTTTGAATATATGCAACGATTCTTTGTACTGAACTGTCATATTAAAGTTTGGATTTTTTTTTATTTTGCAAATTCGCCAGATTTAATTGGGTAGATTAAAAACAAATAGTTTTTATTTTTAATATATTAATTTTAATTTTATTTTATTTAAAAATACGTTTTCAATTATAAATAATAATCACCATTAAATAAAAAAACATATAAACAACAATTGTTACTTTGATTAAAGTTACACAAACAACATTACTAATTAAAATAGCAATTCTAACAAAAATAGTATACAATACTAAGTAAACCAAAAAAAACATACACTTACTTATTTAGCTAATCATATGCATGTAACAATGGTGAATGATTAGAAATGCCTTCAAAAAAATATGTAGTCCATTCCTCCCTAAACTCATTCATAAAAGCTTTTATCCAAATAAAAATTTTAAATTGTATATACAAATTAAGCAAAAAATAGTAAATGTAAATCTTTGTTAGATTATAGTATTTTGTATTTTGAATATATATAAGATAAGCATTCATATCAACTTATTGTATGTGATTAGGATGCTATCTTATAGAGCCCTAGATGTTAGGAACTCTTATCTCTACTGCTACTACATGTGATTAGGTTGAAACCAACCTACCTCTATACATTGTAATACGTATACAATCGTAAGCCAACCTACCTCTATATACTGAATATATTTTAGGCTATAGTCCTATTCACAAAGGTTATAAGTGTAAGAGTCTTCAAATATGAAAAATTTATATTTCTCCAACTGTTATTTTTAATGAAGAAAATTTTCTTTATCATAAAGTTCCATGTACCTCGACTCCTCCCATTGCTCAATGTCATTCTCCAAGTCCATTTTTTTGTTTATCCTTACCTGACACTACAAGTTCTCTCAAGGGGTTCTCAGACAGGCCTTCTGACCAGCCACCTTTACAACCACAAGATGGAGTTATTTCCAATGATACACGGGCTACATGCACTGCTGATAGTGTATCTTCACCATCTGCCACACCACCGCTCTCATGCAATGATGTACTCACTCTAGTGTCTTCATCATGCATACATAATATGCACACTTATGATGAGATAGTTGTAATGGTGCTTACAAAACATTAAGTTAAAATATTAATACAAACAATTCCTAACACTATAACAAAAATGAAATAAACAATTAAGTATATTTTTCATTTCCGCTTTGCCAAGCCAATGTTTTATTAATTGATCTTTGCATCTTTGGGTCATTCCATAATGTCCAAGCTCTCATAAATATAATTTATAAATTATAAAATGGTTAGTAACAAATATAATCACTAAAATTCAATATAAAGACAATTAATTAATTTACTTATTTATTAACTATTTGAACTCCTCTTGAGCTTTATTGCTAGCGGAATCAAAAAACCAAGCATACCTCTCAAACAGATCCACGACACCAGGTGTTCAATGGGCCTTAATATAAAATGTGACATTAAAAATGTACAATATACTATATATATTTATGAAACTATTAAAAATGCATTTAATTAAAACATACCAACAATAAAATTGAATAAACCATATCCTCTTGAAGTCTTGATCAGCTTTCCACCGTTGAATCAATTTATCAGCTTGGAATGCCAAAATATCAAACTCAACATATTGCACTACTCGTGGATCAATAAAACCAAACAATAGATCCTTTGTAGTACAAAATATATTTTCATACAGTTTCCTGTAAGAAAAAAATTACAACAATTATAATGAAATAATTTAAACACTAAAAAACTATAACTTAAAACATTAATTCATTACCTCATATATAGCAAGATGCAATCAATACCCAAATCTTGCATTTGAAAAAATATGTCGATATCTTCCCTTTTCAGCAGTACAGGATGAGAATTGCCGATCATCTTTCTCCCTAAGTTGATTTAGATATGGGAGACACCTAGTTGGTTTAAGAATGTAGCAGCTACAATCTACATCAATCTAAGCTTTGGTGGCAGATCAGCGCTAAAAAGATCACCTTGACTATGTTAGGCTGGTGGAGATGTCCGTGATTGAATCGAATGGAATGTGCTATTTGAATTTGAATGAGATGTTGACTTGGCTTTTGCTGCTCTCTTTGCTATCTCTACATGCAAATATATAATAATTTTATATAACTAAAAAAATAGCAAAAATTATTAACTTTCATAAGAAATAAAATATAAATATTTACCTATTCTTCTAATATGATCACTAAAACTTAGACCATGGACAAAATGACTACACAAACTTCTCCTACCAATTCGATGTCAAAAAATGGAATTGGAAGGGCTGCTTCATGGACTAATAGCTCCACCCCCATTGACTCGCACATTTTCATCCTCCAATCATATCCATGGCATACTGCTTCTGGATTGGTCATAGGGTAGATCAGTCTAGCTGCAACTATATTTTTCCTAGTGCATTGGGCAAGCTTGTACTGTAGACCCTGCAAACAACATTTAATTAAATATTAGAAAAACTTAAATAATATATTAATTATTATAAATAACTAAGTAAATTATTATTTCTGTAGATGTCATGAGATAGAGATCAAGATGTACTAGTGTTGGATGAAAAGTACTAAAATACTGCACCTCATCAGGAATATATGAGCCTGCCCAAATGTTGTTCGGAAACTGGCCAGTCATAAAATATGGATTAGGATTGGCCACAAAGTTATCATGTGTCATGGCCAACTTTGCAGACAATAATGTATTACTCTTCTAGAGATCACGAACTATCCATGACAGTTGTCTTATTTGCTCATCTTTCTCACTTTTCTTCTTCTTTATTTGTTGAGTTCTTTGCCTTGGGAGGTGTCAGGGGTCACTAATTTACCATTTTTCCATACTTGACACTTGTGTTAAGGAGTATCTAACACATGAGTCAAAATATTATTTAGCGAATTCATATTGATATCCAACTCTCTACGAGCTACTTTCTCCCTTAACTCATCCTATAATATTTATAAAGCATGAAAATATAAATGTAAGTAAACTAATTAATATAAATGAAATATTAAAGAAATTAACATTAACAAAATTATTAACTTTTATTTTTAATGATAAATCTGGAAATATTATCACTAAAAAAACTATTATTGACGAAAATAAAAATATTTTTATTTTAAGATTTTCTTATATATATTTATAAATATATAGATAATTTTTCTCTTATATGAGACTCTTGGATGAAATTGATGCAGGAAGCATCACTAATGACTACTATTAGTGACGCATTTAATAATAGTTATTATTGACATTTTTTAAACAATTTTGAATTTTATATTCCAAATGACAGAATAATTGTATATAGATTTATAAATTCAATGGCATGGATATCTTTTATTTTTTAATAAAAAATAAATAAGATTGTCACTAATTAAAAAATTCTGCCCAATTTTCTATTTAATCGGGAAATCTCTGCCTATTAAGGGTGGATCTTTGTAGAGATTAAGTCAAATATGTTGTTTTGCCAACCCTATAAATTATGTATTGTACCACATCGGTAACATTCTATGCAAGTTTTTTCTTTTTTTTTTTTAATACAAATCGGTAAGAATAGGAGTGAAAATTTGGATACTAAGAGGAAAATAGTAAATGAATGATCCGTAATTGTAAGAACAAACCCTCCTACCCTCTAGAAAGAAAATAATACTCACATACATATAAAAGAAAACAAAAATGTACATTTTCTTTTCATATTTATTAATATTTTTTTCTTCACTTTTTTTTTTCTTTATTTCTTTCTGTTCTCTTATATATTCCAAATTCCAAACATAAGTTCTCTCCCATTAAAAGGATACACAATCCTTCATAGCAAAAAATACTTATATAGGATTGTTCCATCAGCTAACATGGCCAATCACAAATTGTCAAAANATTTTTTTCTTCACTTTTTTTTTTCTTTATTTCTTTCTGTTCTCTTATATATTCCAAATTCCAAACATAAGTTCTCTCCCATTAAAAGGATACACAATCCTTCATAGCAAAAAATACTTATATAGGATTGTTCCATCAGCTAACATGGCCAATCACAAATTGTCAAAAAAATTAATATTGCCTATTTTATTTTAATTTAAAATAAAAAATGACAAAAATAGACACCACATAGTCACATCAAATTGTCATTCATGATTAGGGGTGTATACGGGTTGGGTTGGCCGGGTTTTAAAAAAAAAATCAACCTAACTCATAGAGCTCGGATTTTTTAAATTGTAACCTAACCCAATCCTAAAAGGGTAATAAACCCAATCCAACCCAACCCATAAAGTGCGGGTTGATCGGGTTAATTCATATTTAATTTAGTCTAAATTAATTTTTTATCAAATTGAATTTTAATTAATAACTTAACTTCATTTATCTTTATTTTTGCAAAAATAAAGTGTATGAACTATTATAAACTATTATAATGCAAGAAAATAAACTACACAACTCTTTACGAAATTAAAAATACAAATTACAATCCATATCCAACTAAAATTAAAAAATAAATTGTCTCAAATTAAAACAATTAATGTCAAACTAAATTATAACAAACAATCTATAAGCAATAGAAAATAAAAAAAAATAATGTCTCAAATTTTGACACCAAACAAAAAAGAAAAGCATGTTTTTTCCAATACAAAATAACAATCTTCAATTCTTCATGATCTTGCAACTCCAAAGCTTCCAACATCTATGATCCATCCATGGCCTCCAAGATTGATCAAGTCTCAGGATCAATAATTATATTGGATGATTTTGTCTCTAAAAGGGAACAAAAACAAAATATTTAAGAAACATAATATGTTACAATCACATATGTTAAGCAAAGTGAAATATCTTATTTAAATAAAGTAAAGTGAAATATTAAAATAAAATTTTTGAATTGAAAAAGTTATGGAGTTACCTGACTCAATATCAACACAAAGAGCAAAATATTCATCATAAGTACGACTATTCAATGTCAATGGTATTGACCGAAGCCAATTTTGAGAGCAAATCAAGGCTTCCACCATTTTGGGAGTGAGAGAGCTTCGACAAGGATTTAAAATGCGTCTTCCGGTGCTAAAAGCTGATTCAGAAGCCACTGTTGACAATTGGACAGCAAAGATATCTTGAGCAATAGAAGATAAAACTTTGAACTTTGTAGAATTCAATCTCCACCAATCTAACAAATCAAATCCTCGATTGTCATGATCTTCTATAGGCTCGGTTAGATACTTATCAACCTCATTTTTTATTTCAATTGAGGTATTTACTCTCATTCTCTTGTACTCCAAATATAACTCATCTTCATTATCATTACAATCATCATAAGATCCCAAATTGGTTTCGTTCATATTGTTTGAAGATTGACTACTAGTTGTTGGTGTTTCACCATTTACACTTCTAGAATAAAATTCAAACAATCTTCCCAAAGTCTTTTTCACTCTAATTATCATTTGTCCACACTCAACACTAGAATACAATTTACCAAAGCTATATATCATGTAATCAAGTTTGTTCCGGGGGTCAAGAATAGCGGCAACAAATAATAAATTGTTGATCTTATCAATCGTCCCCCAATACTTGTCACATTTAACTTTCATATTTATAGCCATGGTATTCAAACTTACATTGTTTTCCAATTTGAACTTGTTCAACTGTTGCTGAATTTTACAAAACTCTCTTAAAAACAAGTGAGATGTCACTTGTAAAGACCCACTAAACTTCACAGTAATGTCATAAAAATTCTTCAAAAATTTAATAAACAATCCAGCATCATCCCAATCTTTTTCAATGGGAGGACAATCCTCAAAATAAGTAACATAGAACCCATTATCTTCCTCCATTCTAGCAAAAGCTTTTTGAAATGTAATTGCACTTTCCAACATTAAATATGTGGAATTCCACCTAGTGGTCACATCCAAAAATACAAACTTTTTAGATTCTATATTTTCACTCTCAACACAAGCCATAAACATTGACAACCTTGATAGGGAAGATCTAACATACTTCACTGCAAGACGAATGCGATCGATTGCGGTATTATGTTCCTTTAATCATTCCTTCACAATCAAATTAGTGATATGACCACAACAACGCAAATGGATGAACTCACCATCCAAGACACAACAATTCTAATTATTTAATCTTGTTTTAATGTATGCAACGGCAGTATCATTTGCAGATGCATTGTCCAAAGTAATCGAAAAAACCTTCTCAATCTGCCACTCAATCAAACTACTTTCAATTAATTTACCAATTGTCTCTCCTTTATGATTAGGCACTTGACAGAAATTTAATATTTTCTTTTGCAACTTCCACTCACTATCCACAAAGTGAGCTGTGATGACCATATAATTAATGGTTTGGATCGAAGTCCATGTGTCTGTGGTTAGACTAACTCTTATTGAATTACTTTTAAATAAATTTCTCAACTTTGTCTTTTCATTCATATAAAGTTGATACACATCTCTAGCAATTGTTACTTGAGATGGTGGATCAAATTTTGGACAAACCACACTACAAAAGTCTCTAAATCCCTCTCCTTATACAAATGTAAAAGGCAATTCATCCCTAATTATCATCATAGCACATGCAGCCCTAGCAACTTCTTTATTAAATGCTACAGCAACAACACTACCACCACCACCTTCACTCTCTTTTCCACTTCTAAAAGAGAGTATCTTTTGACTTGTACCTACTTTCCTATGTGGGTTTCTTTTACACAGTTTAAGATGGTTCCACAAAGTAGTAGTCCCACATGATCTACTACTACTTCCATAATCTCTACCACAATAATTGCAATTGGACCTATCAGTTCCCACAATTTTAGTAAAATGTAGCCAAACATCATAAACTCTTACAGATTTTCTTTTACTAGGTGGTGGAAGCTCGTAAGAAAGAGGTGGTGGTGGCGGCATTTCAGACGTCGTCTCCAATGTGTTACATGCACTTGTTGCCGGAGTAGATATTGTTGGTGTGCTTGATTGAACTTCAAATTCATCCATCTAAAACATTTAATTTAAAAGAAATTAAAAACTTTACCAGTGAACTCATGAAAACATATACAAAAACAAAACATCAATTGCAGAAAATCCTCATCAATTGCAGAAAATCCTCAATGAACAAAACATAAGGGAAATATCAAAAAATACAAGTGAACTCATGAAAACATATACAAAAACAAAACATCAATTGCAGAAAATCCTCAATGAACAAAACATAAATCATCAAACCCAACCCAATCAATTGCAAAAGAAGGAAACAAAGAAAAAAATAATCAAAACCACACAGACCTGGTTTCACTCGGGGGCTGGAGCTGGAGGAGCAGAGGGGGGGGACAAGGCAGTCGAGAAGTGCTTCAGCTAGAGGCTGGAGTAGGAGCTGAATGAGGGGGCGGGGCAGTTGAGGACTCGAGACTAATTGCTTGCTGGAGCTGGCAGAGGGGCAAAGCAGAGGGGAATCACTCGGCTGGGGGCTGGATCTGAAAGGGGGGTGGGGCTGGAGCTAGAGTTGGCAGAGTGACGGAGCAGAGGGTGGCCAAAGCAACCAGGGACTCGGGAACTTGGGAGAGGAGCGGCGCCAGAAATGAGTGAAATTGCAAATAATGAGAAGAATTAAGGGCTTAAGGAAGAATGTGTTTTTTTTTTAATATACTCAGGTTGGGTCGGATTTTATATTATCTAACCCGCAACCCAACCCAATGACATAGGGTTTGATATCTTCCAACCCAACCCAAATATTCAGTTTTTTTAATAGGTTGGATTGAATTGGGTTGGATCGGCTATATTGGGTCGGATTGACGGGTTTTTGTACACCCCTATTCATGACAGTTATCTTAAATAAAAAAATTGACACTAAATCATTTTTCTCTCTTGCCAATTTGTGATTGACCAATCTAGTCCAAGGTTCTATATAAGTTTCTCTCCTCCATAGCACATGCCATAGGCTATACATCTTCGGACTAATTAACAACTATGACCCTTCCCAATGTGAGAGATGATTTGTATATTTTGGTCAAGGAAAAAGTATCTTATGTCACAGGTATTCCAATTATTACAGGACAAATCAGTTTTGAAGCTGTAAATCATTTTCTATAGTTTTTCTAGATACTGGATTTGATCATGCCTGAGTGAAATCACCAATCCTCTTAGTCTTAAAGCTTATTTGCCCTATAATAATTGGAAATTACATCACCTAAGAATATATATACCTGTGAGATAGGACATTTTTTTTTTCGTTCAGTCAGTACATTTTGTCGTCTATTTTACCTGCTGTTTTATGGGCAAAACCGCAAAAGTGTATATGCCTCCATTTCTTTCGTTCTGTTTTCATTTCAAGGGGGAAGAATAAACCTATTACCAAAAGGAAAAAAATGGGAACAAAATAATATCAAATACAACTTTGGCTGATTTTATAAAGAGGTATGAAATTTTCAGCAAAGTAGGAGCTATAGTTGTGCCTGAATAAATCTGGTAAATGACCCAAAAAGTTTTTTTTTTTTTTTTAAAAAAGGAAAAAAAAATCCTTTTTCAATTTAATAACTGGGCAACTCTTTGCTTCAAAATTATATAACAGACACAGAAGCTAAAAAACACAGAACACAATATTTGTATGGGAAATATTTAACATTGAAAGGAAAAAAAAAAAACAAAAAAGAGAAAAAAAGAAAGAAAAGAAACTATTAATGTAGAAATATGTTAACATCTTTCTCCATACACTTTCTTTTGCAATCAGATTGGATAAGAACGAAGAACATAGATTGTTTAACATGCAGACCAACCAATATGCAGTCACCCACAATCAAAAGGTTGTTAAGGACGAGGGTTTAGAAAGAAACATCATTTCTATTAGAGATTCATAAGCATGGGATAAAGTTTCAGAAACTGGAGAAAACAATTTTAAGGTAGCTGACAATGCATTGCATAATCCCCTCAATCCATCGGTCCGTCCACTTATCCACAAGGCTATGTACTCAACTGTTGAATTACTATGGATCTTAGAAAATTTAAGCCGATAAAAAATAAAACAATTAATTAACACAAATGAGAGTCAGTAGATTGAACACAAGACTTTATGGGACACTAGCTCATATATAACGTTTAATTATTATAAATTCAATAAGTTTAAGCGAATAGAAAATGAATATTTCTATGTATATCAAGTTTACGGAAACAATGGATAATAGTTCTAGAAAAAATATTATCTACATCCTTATGGTTTATCATTATTTTACAATAGACTTCGTGATTTGAAAGATTTCAAAAATATCTTCGCTAACTAATTTCTATTAAATTTAACAGAAAAAATGTAAAATAGTAATTGAATATTTATAGAAGAAAATATCATTTATACCCCTATGATTTATTCTTATTTCACGATAAATCTCATAGTTTGAAACATTTCAAAATTACTCTCTTCCATTAATAAATTTCTATTAAATTTAACCAAAGAAAGGATAAAATAGTAATTTGAATATTTATAACGTATATCTATTAAATGACAATTTAACAAATTGCTGTAATATTTTTATTGACACGGATTGAAAATAATGTATTATAATATATTATAATAAAAATAGAAAAAGTTATTTTAATTAAAAATTTAAATACATTGTCTTCGTAAAAACAACATTTTTATTTTCTTATTTTCTCATTTTTCACCTTCTTCACCTCCTTTTTATTTCTCTATTCTCTGCAGAGGTCTAAATATGTAGGTGAAGCTTTAGTGCCAAGTCATTTGGATCAAACCTTGTGTCAAAGTCATTTGTTTTTGGATTTTAAAAATTGCTAAGCTTTTTCTTTTTATATATGGTTTAACTTTGTTATTTTTGACAAAATGAGAAGTGAAAAGACTTTGAATGAGATTAGATTCGAAAAGGGGACTATATATATATATATAATTTTTTTTGTTCTTTTTTTTAGGCTTTAAATTTTAGACTGTGGCAAAGACAGACAATGTGATCTAAATGGAAATGGAAGAATTATATTGTGAGGTAGTGATGAAAATGTGAATGGAAATGTAAAGGTTATGAAGAATATTGAACTTTCTCTACCATATAATTTGTTTTGATAAATAGGTCTATCATAGAAATTAGATGACCAATATAATAGAGAATGAGTTTTCCAAATTCTACTATGAAATTTTTTATTTATTTTTTTTTTTTAGTTTCTAATGTTTTAATTTTATAACTAATTTTTGGATTATAAGTTAAGATAATTAAATTTTTAAAAAAGTTTTAATAAACATCAAGACTAAATCAAAAAATTATGGACATACGTTTTTTATTATTTTTATTATCTTCAAAATTTAAAAATAAATTAAAATCATATTAATATTTTTTTGAATTAAAAAATATGTTTATAAATTTTTAAATATTTTAAAGTATTATTTATTAAAAAAAAAGACACAAAAAGAAGAGAGATAAGAAACAAAAAATATTGAACGTTTTTCAAAAACATATTTTCTTTTTCTTTTCATTCTAAAAAGCAGGCGTACCATATAAATAGAAAAATTATAGTTAATTTTTAAAAGGGTAGTTTTAAATATATAAAACTAAAAGTCTAATATGAATTAGACTTAAAAATTATGGAGTGTCAATGAAATTTTTCAAGAGTACTAATGATTTTTTACACTGCCAGAGAGAATTTAAAATGTTTTAGGCTGCAAAGTGTATTTCAAAATAGGTAAACTATAGAGAATTTAGATAATATTTTTCTATAGTTTTAACAGCGACCAATCAGGATTATCTAATTAAAGCAACAGTAACATTTCAGTATGCACCTTCATGAAATCTAATGCAGAAAATCGATTTAAACCATCAATGGCAGAGAATTAAGATATACATTCTACAAAAGCACTGAAAAAAGCTTTGCAACATTCATACACATTTTCAGTTTTCAGATACAGCCATACAAATACATACACCTCCTTGTCTAAGAATCAGGGTACGTGTTTGACCATGCAAACTACATACATACAAACACCTCGAAAAAATAAACCTGATTTGTCTGTTTGATAAATTGAGTAGACATGCTAAACATTTCACTTCTGCGCCTGTATCCCTGGCCCAAACAAGAAAAAGAGTTGCATACAAAACAGTATGTTTGCTAAGAGGAACAAAACGTGCAGCAACTAAGAGTTTTTTTTCTCAATTTTCAGAAGAATTTCATAGCTTATAAAGTTAATGCTTTCATTTGAGGAAACAATTGATCATCAAATGAAGCCACGTATTTCCAAGGCTTCAATCCTGTATCTGGATGCTAACCAATGTAACAGGCCCATAAACCCTGCCTAAAAAAAAAGGATAATAACTAGAACAACCAAAATTTTGTAATTGTGCAGGTGAAAATGCAAATATCTTTTAGATATACAATATTCGCTAACATCGTAAACATACATAGGATATGACAATTACACTAAGCAAAATATTAGCAGCAGGTAAACTCTAAATGAATTGAACTTCAAGTTAATGAAATACATACAAAAGTTTAATTTACTTCTTGCCAATTGTAGAGCATGTCAATAAATGACGTTCTGTATATATTAGAAACTATTTATATTATTAGCTAGAAGCCAATGGATTTTTAAGACTTTCCCACATTGCAGGACCTTCAGGATGGACATCTACAAAGTATTTTACAAATCGAGCATCTGAACATGCAAGGAGAGTGCTCAGTGACAAAGTAGGCTTTGCTACACCTCTTTCTCTCAGCCACGCATACATTGAGAATCGAAGATTAATCCGTCCCATATCATAACACAAAAAAGAAGGGAATGCTACCACAGATTCGAGAGGATAACCTAGACAGTTTTTTAAGCAATCAATCTTCTTGTCAATCACATCTTTGCTCTGGTTTAGAACAGTAGGAGCTTGTTTAACTAAGTTTATCACAATATTGTAGTCCAAACCAGCCTGCACAAGGGAATCAAACCTCTCCTGTAGTTGGTCCCCTCTGCCCCTGAATAGTTTCAAAGCTTTTGTCATCTCATCTGAGTTTTCAATATATCCCAATCTCAGCAAAAATGATGTTTTCTCCATATGTTTACTTACACCTGTGCATGCTATCTTTTCACTGATCTTATTTCTTGATTTAGATGCCAGTCTTAACAGCTTGAGTGGGTCTTTCTTTATAATTTCACATAGACCATCTCTCTCAACCTTTAGGTCTTTGCAAACAGTTTTGGGTCTTTTCAGAGTACACGAACCTAAAAATTTTGTGTGGTTAATTATGATGTCTGCTATGTCTTCTATCCACATTCCAATCTCAAGCAAAAAATCGACTGCCTGCAAAAGGTTTCTCGAATACTTACTTGACAAGATTTGAGGATTTTGCTTAAACACACAATAGACTTCATTCGTCTTGAGACCCAATTTGAGTAGCCTGCCAAACAATATATACACCTTTTTCCCAGAACCTTCCAATAGTAATGCTGGATTTGCTTTAAACAAATTGCACATATTTTCCTCACTATAACCCACTTTATCTAGAAAATTCATCGTATCAAGCATTCTGCTCCAGTTGTACATTCTATCACCTGTCACATTGCCACCAATCCAATCCTTTTCAATTCCTAATCCCTTCAATTTTTGAAGAACCTCAACAAGCTCACAGTTAAGACCACCAATCAAAAGCAATGGGCAGGAACTAACCAGCTTAATTACTGTGGTTTTGCTCAAACCCAAATCTTCATAAGCCTGAAGTTTCGAAGACATTCCTCCATAGTCATACCCAAATATCTCTCTTGCTTCCTTGTACATTTTACCAATCTTACTGCGTGGAATTCCGTAATCACATAATACATGAAAGTTATCAAGCATAACATGGTCGTCCCTCAGAAACATCAAATGCCGAGGGAGAAACACAGGAAGCTCAGATGGACTCAGACCCAAGCTCTCGAAAAATGGTTCAAACTCATTAATTGGGTTGTACCGAAGGAATTTGGTTAAAGAATGAGCAACATCTTTCTCAGTATCAATCTTGGAGAGCAGACTCTGAAGAAAATGTGGGGAATTCTTGCTGATGTACTCAGCATCAGTGAAACAGAAGCTTCTAGTAGAATGCAGGTAATCAAAGAGTGCATCTTGAGCTTCGTTTCTGGCAAGCCGAGAAACCCGGTTAGTTAAAGAAGAATTGGAAGACACTATAAATGCAGTGAGAGAGACTTTGGGATAATGGGCAAGTCTAGAACTGCCAAAGCGTTGAATTTTAAGCGAAATAGGTGAAGGGTTTTGGTCCTTTCGGATAGTAGTGGCTCTTTCACAAACAACAGAAGGTAAAAGTTGAAGACGATTGAGTTGGCCAAACATTTCAGCTAACTTCGATACCCTTATATGTGTTCTAGTAATTAACATGGCGAAAGGCGAAAAACAGAGATAAAAGAGAAAGAGCAACAACAAAGGCGAGAAATGGCAAAAGCTATAAGCAACAGAAAAGCAAATTCCTATGTGAAAGCAAATTCTTCCATAACATTAATGCAAGAATGAATCTGGAAACAACGTAAAAAGGTTGTAATCTAAACCAGAATAGCTTTCTAGCTCGTGAATATTTGGGTGAGATTCACATTTTTCCATGTAAAAGCTGACAATCAAAGCCGAAAGAGTAATCCGACTAAGAAGAATTCAACGAGGGAATTACCTAAGACATTAATCTTCTCAAGAATTTGCTTCCAAATCAATTCAACCTGGCAAGAAATGGGCAGCTACATCTCTTTTTTCTGGTCAACATTTTTCCATAGGATGGAAATCATGGAATGAAGTGCGAAAAACCCTAAGTTCGGCAAAGGGCTTTAGGCTTTAGCGGCTTATTGTAAAACCCAATTCATTCAGCCCCGCCATGCCGAATAAATAAAATCAAATATAACTTTTAAATTTTGAGATATTTAATTAATAAATAAAAGTTTTCATCCCCCAATCCAATCAAAATTTTCTTTTGAGGTTCTTATTTTTATTCGTAAACTTATAATTTTTTTATTTACATTATATTTTTAGTTTTTGTCTATTGCAAATATTCATATACATGACTTCATTATTTGTCATTTCTTTCTATTGGGACATTTTATCTATGAACTATTTTTTTTTTTCTTTCATTTTCACCTTGACAAAAAAAGAGGTCTAAAAGTGCATTCTCTATGTATATTTTTAGTGTATAAATCTAAACAAACTTTTTTAAAGATAAATTATAAACATTTTATTCTATTTTAACTTATTTTAGTAGTTAGTATTCAATTTGAATTGATATTCAAATGATCGTCATATTTTAAAATTTTCAATATTAAAAAAATTAAAAGCTCTTTTTTTTTTTTTTAAACTTCTTTCTCTTCCTCTACAATATCTCCTGTCTTTCTTTATTATTCTTTTAATT
The DNA here is from genome assembly GCA_003254975.1 of Ochetophila trinervis. Classification (NCBI taxonomy): domain Eukaryota; kingdom Viridiplantae; phylum Streptophyta; class Magnoliopsida; order Rosales; family Rhamnaceae; genus Ochetophila; species Ochetophila trinervis. The sequence continues at coordinate 39,783 of QANX01008077.1, forward strand.
TTGATTAGATCTAAGACCTGGTATGGTTCCTGCCAATTTTGGAAGAAATATAAAATCTTTTGGGAGTATAATTTTGTGATGGATTTTTATCACTGCAATTTACATTTTCGCTCTATATCTAATATCTACAATTTTTATTTAATTATATCGCAATTTATATTTTTGTTCTAATTTTTTTTCTCAAATCTATCTTCAAATGCACATTCGCGTAATCATTGTTAGTCATTTTCATAGTTTCCATCCAATTTAACATTTAAAATATGTAATTTTACATTATTTTAATATCTCTCATCCACGCTGACATATGTCTCCATACTGGCATCTTTCACAGTCTCTTATTCTCTCTCATCCATGCAAATTTTTTTTCAGCCGATTTTGTAAGAAAAATAAATAAATAATAACAAAAAAGTGAATCCAACAAAAAAATTCATTCCCGAATCCAACCATGAGGACAAAGAATCAAGGAAAAAAAATATTGAGAATTTATTTTGTGAGAAATCTTGATGTGGAATGAAGAAAAATTTTGTTAGTTGTTTTTGTTAGAAAAAAGAGACAAAGAACTCAAGCTTGTACCCACTAATGGCGAGAGGAAGACCAGATATATGGTTTTTTATTTTTATTTTTTTGTAAGTTTGGGATTGAACAAATCTGGTATATGCTGAAGTTTTTAAGCTAATTTAAATATGATACTAAAAGTTAGTGTAGATAAATTGGACAAATGGTCATTAATTTTCAAGCTGTTACACTGAAGCCATGTGTTTATGTAGTTTGAATTGGGTTTGTTACTCTATGGGTTATTACACTAAATTGACCTGTGGGATCCCTTAGGCTTGAAGAGACAAAGCTAGTGGGACTGATTTGGCCAAAAAATAGTGACCGAAATTGTGCAACTCTGGATGGTTGGATGACCAGGTTGCATGACACGATTATGTGAAAATGGGTCAAAACGATCTGATTCAAGCTTGATGATGATATAAACCACATGTTGTTTTCTAAGCCAAACACATTTGTTTTTCTAGGTAAATTGATGGCGTTGATGTAAATGATGCAATCTTCTTTGTCTTCCACAAAGAAATGGTTTGCAAGTCAACACGTTTCATATGAAAATGGGTCATACGAATCGGTTCCTTGCCCAGCTATGTTTTTCTATTCGATCATGTTTCTTGGAGATCTTGATGCCGTTAGGTTCATCTTAACATATCCAGTGTCACTCACAAATCAATTTAGAAAAATCTCGCCAGAAAACTAGCATCCAATCTCAAATATAAATTATTCCTTTTTTGTTTTGTTTTGTTTTTTTTTTTTTTTTTTCAGTTTTCAAGATATTTTACACAATCAACAACACAAATCCATTTTATTTAGTCCCACAAACAATTTCCAACACATTTTCACTTTTGTTTCAAGGTTTTGACATCTAGTTAACTATGTTTCTTCCTATTATCAGAGTTTAGCTGTTGGCCATGCTGAAGTCAAAAGCGTTTCTCATATTACTAATCAATTAATAAGCTGGTAAGCTTGTTTTCATGAGGTGAGAATTATTTGCTATTAAAAAGAAATACATATTGGCAACTCCTTATCCTTAGAGCCCCTAAAGTTTTTACTAGATTTCATAAGTCAAAGGGAAAAACTGTATTTTCTTTAATAGTCTAACCCTAGGGAATAGAATAGAGGGAGAAACTAAAGGAGGAGGTGCGATTAGGAGTTGCCAGCGTAGAGGAGAGAGAAGGCTAGTGTAAACAAGTGACTAATAAAATGTGAAATTACATATTTTGCCATTAAAAATGGCTGCATGTGACTTGCACATGTATTTTAAAAGTCAAATTGGATGAAAACTATTAAAGCACTAACAGTGATATGCGAATGTGAATTTGAATATCAAAAGTTATAAAAAATTAAGATGAAAATGTAAATAAAATACATTGATAAAATTTTTTTTTAATTGTTTTGATAATTTTGTGAGTAAAAAATGTCGGTCCACGCATAATTTTTCTCTTAAGACGTAGAACCATATGGAATTTCATTCTCAATATTCAAATTGTTGGAATACATTACAGTTTTAATTATCATTATTATTATTATTTAATTTTTTTTGTGCACCTTTGGATGTTTGAACTGACTTTAAAATACTTTACATTTTTCAAGTGAACTTAATTATGATTGAGTTGCATATTTCCAATTTTTCAATATTTTTTCTTTAACAATTTTTTTCTTGGTGTCTTTTGCAACATTCATCAATAAAAAAATAGTTATTAACTCAGTTAGGTCTTAAATTGTATTTATAGATCGACTTGGATTCCTTTTTCTTTTCCTTTTCGCATATTTATTCTTAAACTTAAGTATTTTATGCATTTTGCTACCATTGAAAAAAAAGTCAATAACATCGGGTAAATACCGACGTTTGAAGCATTTAAAACGATGAACTTAAACCGTTGTAAGACAAAGCATCGTATGAAGTTTCAAATAAATACAACGGTTAAAGACCGATGCTTTTACACGAATATGCTGTCATATTTAATTATGTTAAAGCCATCTGGAGGTCACGGGGCAACACCATATACGACTGGCGTTGAATAGGACCGACGCATATACATGACACGTGCACATATATATACGACGGACCTCGAATATGACCAACACATATGCATGCCACGTGGCATATACATATTCGATGGGCATGGACAATGAACCGATGTTTATAGTGTTAGTCCACGAGGCCACATCCGTTAGCTGCCATGTGGATTTTCAGTATATACGTTGGTTCACAATGAGCTCGTCATATTTAATGTTTGATATAATTTTTTTTTTCAAATTTGCCATAAAAAATAGGCGGTTTTTAAATATTAAATATAAATATATTTAATAAAATCTTATTTAAAAATATGTTTTCAATTGCAAAAAATAATCACTATTCAATAAAAAAAGCTATATAAACAATAATTTTGTTACATTAAATTATACAAACAACAATATTAATTAAAGTGGCAATTCTAATTACAAAAATTATATACATTACTAATTAAACCAAACAAATATAATCATACACTTACTTATTTAACTAATCATACAAATGTAAGAATGTTGAAAGATTAGAAATGCCTTCAAGAAAATATGTAGTCAATTCCACTCTAAACTCATCCACAAAGTTTTGTACCCAAACACAAATTTTAAATTGTATATAGAAATTAAACAGAGAATTAATGCATTTGTAAACATATCTTTTAAACATAATATTATATGTAAATTTAAAATGATACTAAAATTATACTTACAATAGAATGTAACTGAGACTGTGTTGCGAATGAATGTTTATTATTTCTCTCATCATCATGCATACATAATATGCACATTCATGATGTGTCGGTTGCACTGTGCCTACCAAAAATTAAGTTAAAATATTAATATATACAATTTCTAACACTCTAACAAAAATGAAATAAACAATTAAGTACACTTTACATTTCTGCCTCACCAAACCAATGTTTTATTACTCGACCTTTACACCTTTAGCTCATTCCATAATATCCAAGCTCTTATATATATATATATTATTTTATAAATTAAAAAATAGTTGAATACAAATTTAATCACTATAATTTAATAAAAAATAAATTTAAAGGCAATTAATTAATTGACTTACTTATTTATTAACTACTTGAACTCATCTCAAGCTTTGGTGTTGGCAGAATAAAAAAATCAAGCATACCCCTCGTATGGATTGACCACACCAAGTGTCCAATGAGCACTAATATAAAATACAACATTAAAATGTACAATATACAATTTATATATGTATGAAAGTAATAATAACGCATTTAATTAAAACATACCGACAATGAAATGAAATAAACCATATCCTCTTGAAATCCATATCAGTTTTCCACTGTCGAACCAATCTATCAGCTTGGGATGCAAACATATTATACCCAACATTTTGCATCACACGTGGTTCAATAAAACCTAACAATATAACCTTTGCAGTGCGAACCATATCTTCATTCATCTTTCTACAAGAAAAAAATTACAACATTTATAATTAAAGTAGAATTTAAAAATCTAAAAAATTATAACTCCATACATTAATTCATTACTTTATATATAGCAAGACATAATCAATACCCAAGTCGTGCATTTGACAAAATATGTTGATATCGTCCTTCGACAACAGTGCAGGATAAGAATTGCCTATCATCTTCTTCCCCAAGTTGAATAGGATATGGGTGACACCTGGTTGGTTGAATAAGGTAGCAGCTACCATCTTTATCAATCTCAACTTTGGTGGCAGGTTAGCGGTAAAAAGATCACATTGACTTTCATTGGTTGGTGGAGATGCTCGTGAGTGAAGCTACCATCTTCATCAATCTCACTATATTTTCTCTAGTACATATAGCAAACTTACACTATAAACCCTGCAAAACAACAATTAATTAAATATTAAGAGCATAAATTTATATTAATTATTACAAATAACTAAGTAAATTATTACCTCTGCAGATGTCATGGGATAAGGATCTGGATGTACCGGTGCTAGAGGAGGAGTAATGAGCTACTACATATCATCAGGAATATTTGTGCCTGCTTGTTCAGGTACTGATCAATCATGAAATCTGGATTAGGGTTGGCCACAAAGTCATCTTGTGTCCTAACCAGTTGTGTAGATAACAAAATATTACTCTCGTGGATGTCGCGAACGGCTTGTGAAAGTTGTTTTATCTGCTCATCCTTCGTACTTTCTTTCTCTTTTGTTTGATGTGTTCTTTGTCGTGGAAAGTGCTAATACTCAATGGGGTTACCAATTTACCCTTTGCTCGCACTCTACTTTTGTATACGGGAGTACCCAACATGTGAGTTAAAATATCGTTGGGCAAATTCATCTCGATATTTAGCTTTCCACGAGCTACTTTCTCCCTTAACTCATCCTGTAATATTTATAAAGCATGAAAATACTAATGTAAGTATTGCCTAATTAATTAATATAAATGAAATACTTAAAAAGTTAATATTTGGATCCATATCTACAAAACATAACAACAAACTCATTAACAACTTAAATAAATTACACTTATATAGTATAAAATTAACAATCACAATAAAAAAAAAGGAGGAATATATAAAAATTCAATTAATATATAGTAAAATTAATATATAGTACAAAAAATTCAACTTAAAATTAACATATAGTATAAAAATTCAATTAATATATAGTATAAAATTGACATTAATTAAACCAACAATTTGGGCATAATTTTCATAATATCCTTCAAATTCACAAAACGAAGAAATCATAATAATAACATGTAACATCCCGTTTTGAGAAAACTAATAAAATTTCAAGTTTGACCAGTTTGACCTTAAGTGGGCCCCATAGTTGACTTTTTGTACAGTTATGTTTCAGCTTTGACTTTGGTACCGTTGCGTAGAGCTAGTTGATACGAGTTCGTAGACTAGTAGTACGCTTGATTCGGAGTTAAGACCAGGAAGTTATGGTCATTTTAGTGTGAAGGGCAATTCGGTAATTTGGCAAAAATTGATATTTAAGTGTGAGAAAAGACGAAAATGCCCCTGTCTTCATCCTTAAATTTTTTGGCCAAGGTCTGGAATTTTCCAGCCCATACCCGAGACTTCCCCCACCTTCACCGCGCCACTTTCGCATGCCAGTAGCTGCCACACCGTGGCCGGACTTGGCCGACCACCACCCGGAAATCGAAGCCAGCAACCTCCTCTTCCTTTCCCCACCGGTGGTTCGCCGTGAAACCACCTGGATCGCCGGAAATCGCAACAAAACCGAGAGCTCGTGAACAGTTTGAACAGTCGCGACACCACCTTTGGCCGGCCATATCTCATTGTTCCAGTGGAGTTAATGAGAGTTCTTGGTACCGTTGGAAAGCTGGTGCGACGATCTACTTTTTGGTACCGAGTTTGACGCCGGAAACCGCCGGAGCACGCCGGAAAACCGCCGCAAAGTCTCAGAAAAAACCACCCCGAGGCAGTCACCTTTCCGGCTAGATCTGCTCCTATCGCCGGTGAGTGGCACAACACAGCCACCACCATCGGACTCAGAACACGCCGACGACCAGATCTGCACTTTCCCGAGCTCCGACGACCACCACACACGCCCCACGCGCCGCCGTGACCGAGCCTCACGCGCCGCCGCCGTTTTGCTCCACCGCCGGCGAGTGGTTGCTCACCTCCCGTCCCACCGCGTTCCTAGGGTCCTGGGCAAGCTTGCCGTACCTTCGATTGATCTAATTTTGGTCGGATTCGAAAACGCCCAATCCCGGCCGAGGTCCGATCTTCCGGGATCAATTCCGATCAATTGCTACAACGAATCTTGAAATTGAAGGTAGTTTCTCGTTCCTTGCATCTTCAATTTCGTTTCGATATAAAGTTTGTTGAAATCGGACTTGAGACGGAGTAATTCAAATTTTTGGGATTTTTGCCGTTGAGGGCATTTTGGTAATTACTGAAATTGAAGGGCAATTTTGGTATTTAGTGTTTTAATTTTGTAGTTGGATACTTAGAGGACTCCTCTGAGCCTTTGGTTAGATTTTCGGTAATTAAAAGAATTTTTCGGTAAATTATTTTTAGGTGTTCGTGCACGTTCGAGGACTGGACCGGAGATCCAGCAGGAGCACGCTTCAGACCTGTGAGTGCATTTATTTTCTAAATCATTTGGGAATATATGCTATATTCGATTTCATTTATATTAATTTGTTTTGATTAAATTTTCTTGTGCATTTAAATTAAGATTATTAAATATGTTTTATGATGATTTAAATATTTGCATGAGTTGATTTTATGATTTGATAGATTTCATATTTATTGGAATATTTATGAAATTTGTGTTTTAATTGGTTGTTTAGCGAATTTGAAATGTTTTGGAGATTTTACGATATTGTGGAAATTTGGTGATTTTAAAGAAAAATTGTGACTTTGTGAAATTTAAGAAAATTTTGGGGCAAATTTTTAATATTCGATATAATTGTTGCTTTTCATAAATTCTGTTAAATAGAAGATTTTGGAAAATTGTTTAAAATTAAAAGGATTTGCAAAATGGTTTTAAAAATAAAGGATTTGAAAAATTGATGATATCATGGATGATTTTATAAATGATTTTGAGGAGTACCACACTGTATCGAGATGTACCGAGTTATATGAGTTCTATGCGCGCTATTATTATTATTATTATTATTATATATGCCATCCTCTGCTGCGGACACGTGTCGAGAGAGAGATGATGAGGATCCTGCCATGACGGATTTGGGACGCCGATTCGTTGTGATGACTGAGCCCCCCTCCCCCGCCTGTGACGCCGTCAGGACGCTGAGGGTCACACGGCACGATATATGCTGTGGTACCGGTTGGTTTTATGATGGTTCTGATTCATTGCGGATTTTATACCGGATTTGGTTTTATATTGATTGCTGATTTATACTGGTTGGGTTTTATAATTGTTGTTTGCTGAGTTTATACCGATTTGGTTTTATATTGGTTGGTTTCTGATTTTAAATTGATGGTTTGATTTTATGGATTGTGGCCTATGGCCTTTGGTTTCAGATTTTGACCCATTTGCTTGATCGTTTATGAAATTGTGTTTGACCATCAATTAATTATTATGGATTTCATTTACGTTTTTAGTGTTTGGTACGTGATTTCGATAATTGTTTTAAATTACGTTTTCGCCCCTAAACCGTTTTTATTGATTTAATGATTTGGGGTAAACCGAGGGTTTTGCGAAATGATTTTCAAAACGGGGAACCTTTCAACTGAGTGACGTGAGGTTTGAGTGTAAAGGTTTTAACGGCTGAAATTGTATTTTGTAGTTATCTAGGAGCACTCACGGAGATATTTATATCTCACGTTTTGTTATTTTTACTTCGTTCCCTAGGTCCTAGTTGCAGGTTCCCGTGGACTACCATCGGCATTTCGCATCGGCATCGCATCCGCTTATCGCATCTGTTTATTACTTCTTCTTATGTATTAGACTCTGATCTTATTCTGTTCATGTTGGATTTGTATTACTTATATTTTTGTCTATCGCTCTTAGTGGCTCTGTCATTTCCACCTACTTCATATATTGTTTCTTATTGATTCAGCATGACTCGTTGATTTATTGTGGTGCTTATTTTATCTACTTTCGTTCATATCTTATTTACTATTCGTCCCATTATTGTTTATTTGTTTATTTGATTATTATCCCCTTTCGGAGGAGGATTCTGTCGGTTGCCCCGAGGGGTTCTGGTGGAATCTTCCTCAGGCGGGGCCTCTCCGGTTATTCTGGAGGAATTTCCGGGGCGGGTCCTGTCATAACATGTATACATATCCTTCATTTTTAATTATGTTAGACCTGACATAAAATCAAATTATAAACGATAAAACCATATACACGACAACGAAATCCAAAATAATTCACGCCATATTCAAAATTCCAACTAAATTAACCTACAAAACCATCACCGAAACAAATTCATACCACAAATTCGGGTTCAATCTAAAAACTCCCCAAATTCATACCTTAAACAAATTACCGGGTTCAATTGGATTTTTCGGGTTCAATCTAAAAACCCCACAAATTCTTACCTTAAACAAACCCACTATTCCGACCAAACAAATCCATTACAAACAACCGAACAAATAATGTACAAAATTTTTTTTCACAATATATATTCATAAAACGAAAAAAACAAAATGTAAAAAACACAACTTAAATAGGTTGCCTAATACTTACCTTAAAGTTTTCGGCATGAAATCAAGCACTACTTTGACCAAAAATCAAGCAAGAATTCCAATGACAATTGGTGGCGACTTGGCTTCGAGTTTTTGCAGAGAACTAAGGGTTTGAAGCGAAATGGAGGAAAAATGAAGGAGGATACATGTAAACCTACCAAAACACGCACCCAAAATGATGGTGTTTAGGTTAAAATGTTTGGCCAAGCATAGAAACCAACGTATATAATAAAACAACATCGTTTCAACTTATAAAAGTCGGGCCATGCCTAATAGAACCGACGTAGATAAATCACTTTTTATGTGTCGGTTGCATTACAAACCGACGTATTAAACTTTAATTAATAATTTATATTAAATAATAACTAAACATAATATATCAAGCAAAATATTAATGTCAAATATTACATTAATTTTTATTAACCCTAAATAATTAAAATAATATTAATAATTATTAATTAATATTTTTATAAACAATTAATAATAATAATTTAAAAATTATAGGTAAATTTCTTCTTATTTTAATAATTATTTTTATATATTTTATATTAATTTATAATACCATGCAATAATATATTTTCATTATTTTTAAAAATAATAATAATTTAATATACTATATAAACAATAATATACTGTATAAACAATTTAATATATCTAACAAAACTTACTAACAATACATTTATCAAGCAAAATGAAACATGTTCATTATTCTTTATTTTTAATCTATATTCCTGTACAATCATTTCGAACACAAATTTTTCGTAGTCCTTATTGTCTATGACGCGATCTTCATTAGGCACTTGTGAATAAAGTATGAATCATTGCAATGTCTCTAAGTGCATCTTCTTCATAAGAGTCGATCTACGTGTAATGAGGAGTGCTTAATACCACCAACCATTGTGAATCACAAGAATCTTCTACATAAAAAACTTATATTGCTTGGGAAGCCAAAATAAATGGATCAGACTTGTGACCAAGTTTGTTGAAGTTGACACATGTGAAACCCAAATCATCCTTCTTAACACCATGCTTGCTGTCAACCTAATCACATTTGAACACCGAAATTCAAAATTTAATGTAATCCACATCCCATATTTCAACTACTACACCATAGAACAACATATCAATGAATTTTGGATTGTTGTCTTTTGCACTTGCATATTGTATCGTCTGAGCCACCAAGCTTATGCCACTATTCTGTGTAAAGCGTTTATCGTCTTTTTCAACTGCATGGTATCGAATCCCATTGATGTTGTAGCTTGAATAATTCATTACTTCAAAATGTGGTCCTAATGTTATCCACCTCAACGTTTGTAACACACTGCTATCTAGTTCACTTAACTCTTTCTGAATTTGTATAAACGAATTCGTAGTATTAGTAAATGTGTCGATTATGTAATTTAACAAAGAGTTGGAAAACAGTAGCCGACATTTATTAAACTTACTTCATTTCGGAACCATGCAATAAAACTATTATTTTGCTCGTCTTGAAATCATTTTGCTTTTATTTTTTGTTTTTTTCCATGAATATCACACTTCAAACATTCCATATGTTTTCTAAATCAAACCAAAGTTATTTTAAATGGTCAGACTCATAATATTAAAAACTATAATAAAACAACATTGAAATAAATATTCAATAAAAAAAACTTACTCGAAGTAAGGTTGTACTTCAAATGTATTTGAAAGATGTAGAGATGTACTTGCTCCCATAGTGCACGAGTAATATTGATTTTACTACCACCTTTCAAATGATCGCCAGTATCGTCTTTCGCACATTGTTGTTCATGACGGCCAGACAGTTTCCCAATTGCATGTAAGCCTTTTCAATACTTGGTACAAAATTTTGTTGCTTCCTCTACGATGTAGTTCTCCGCATTGTAGCCTTCTGGGTGATAATGATTTTGAACATACATCTTCAACACTTTCATGTATCTCTCAAATGGATACATCTACCGAAAATAAATTTGCCCACAGAATCGCACTTCTAGAACCAAATTCATAGTTAGATGAACCATTATATAAAAAAAGATAGAGAAAAATATTTTTCAAGTAAACACAACGTTTGAATAATGTCCAAATTTGAAACATCAATCTATTTTTTGCATATAGCATTGAAGAAAAAATAAAATTTCATTATCATATATTTGACAATTTTTGGAAGGACTGGTCTTCTTGCAGCGGGCAACAATTGTTGCATCAATGTACGTAAAGCATGAGCTTTCATACATTTCAACTTCAAATCATTCATTGACGTAATATTCCTAAAATTTGAAGATAAGCCATTCGGAACCTTTAAATTTTCCAAACACTTGCAAAAAAATTTTTTTTTTCCTTAGAAAATGTGTAACATGCAGGTGGTAGATAAGTCTTTTTGTCTTTAACAACAGGAGCCAAATCATTTCTTATGCCCATTTCAACCAAATCCAGCCAAGAATTAAGTTCATCTTTTGTTTTTCTAAGAATGTTAAGCAAAGTGCTAACAATACTCTCACAAATATTTTTTTTTCAATATGCATGACATCTAAGTTATGTCTCATATATAATGAATTCCAATTTTCAAGCTAAAAAAAAAGACCTTTTTTTTTTCAGCAATCTCGATCAGCAATATATTTTTTTCTCTTATTACTACTCTCAAATGACTTAAATTCAAGTTTTCTATGTATATCTTTTCCCATCATAGGTAAAGGAGTTGGACGAAACTCCTAAAATCCATTGAAAGTCTTCTTTTTCTTTCAAAAAGGATGATCACTTCGAAGAAACTTCATATGTCTGCAATAAATCATTTTTCTACTATTTTTCAAACTTTGAGCACATGTGTTCTCACTGCAAATAGGACAAGCAAAATATCATTTAGTGGCATGACCAGACAAATTACTATATGCAGGAAAGTCATTTATAGTCCACAATAAAATTGCTCGCAATGTGAAAAATTCTCACTTACATGCATCCCAAGTTTAGACACTTTCACCCTACAATTTCTTCATATTATCAATCAGTGGCTACATATAAACATCTATATCATTGCCAGGTTGCTTTGGTCTAGATATCAACACTGTTAACATCATAAACTTTAGTTTCATACATAACCATGGTGGAAGATTATTTGTAACTGTAAGCATAGGCCAACAATTGTATTGAGAACTCATATACTTATGTGGACTAATGCCATCAGCTGCAATCCCAAGTCTTAAGTTTCAACGTTCATTACTAAAATTAGGCCATAAACAATCAATTAGCTTCCAAAATGCTAAATCAGCAAGATGATATAACTTGTCAACTGCAACCTGTCGCTATATTTTTACATCGACTATTTTTGCAACGGTTTAAATCATCAATTAGTTGCCATGATCCTGCCACATGTCTATCCACGTTGACAACAAGCTATAAACGTCGGGTCCTATGCCGAATTGATGTTTTAGGCTCATCTTTACGATGCCACGTGGACAAAACAACATATACATCGGTTTGTAGACTAAACCAATATGTATAAACCGAAAACAAAAATGTCGATTCCCTTGGAACTGACATTTATACATGCCGATCAAGACACGTGTCATCCACGTATCAGATCGCTGCATCAACTTCAGTTATGTACATGAATCGATTCTTAACCGAAAATAAATGTATCGATTTAGTAGAAACTAACGCATATAATTGATGACATTGCCATAGTGTCTGCCACGTGTCAACTATATATAAATAGAACGGTCCTCATTTTAAACTGATGTATTTGTTGACAGGGTCCATCGTGTTTATTTTTTATATGTGATGGACTGTCCTAGTTATAACTCCCAAAGTTCATATCCGTCATTTTAAAAGACAAACGTCGAAGATCTTGAAATACTGACGTTTATATAGAATTGAGGAACATCGTATATGACCTCTTTAATTTTCTTGAAAGAATATCATATACATTCCCTTATATTTACTTTTATTTCAAATTGTATCCCAAAGTTTAAAACATTTCAAAAAATCTCCTATAGTTAGTTAATTTATGTTAGATTTAACTACAAATGGATAAAATAGCAATAAAATTTTATTAAAAATCACAAATACTATTCCAGGACCCCCTAAGGTTATAATTTATAACAAATAGATCTCTCAAGCATTGAAAATAACAAAAAGGCCCCCTATAGTTAACTTCCATCCATCTAACTCATTCTATCTCCTATGTGGCATGAGTCAAACACAAATGTACCCTTATACTAATAAAAATGTTAAAAAAAATGTAATAAATCAATTAACAATTTTTTAATAATAAAATAATAAATAAATCAATTTTAATAAATAACAATTAAAAAAAATATCTTCCTCAGAACAATTTTAATAGATGACAATTTTTTAAAAACATTAATAATAACATGAATAAAAAAAATTTAAAACATTTTTTTTGGAATTAATAAAAATAAATAATAAAACAGATGTTTATCTAAACTTTTTAAATTTATTTAAAAAAATTATCTTGACGCTTCCATATGCAAAGCTCTTTGGAATCCATTTTGTTTCTTGTTGAATTTTTGGTTTTTGACTAAGATATTCTTAGAAAGGAAGGTTAATAACTCTTTGGTTTTGTATTGCTTTGCTTGACAAAAAAGATGAAGAAAGAAGAAAAAAAGAAAATGAACTCCCTTAGTGAATGGTACTTCATTGATTTATGCTTTGTCCTCCCATGTTGGGCCAGGTTTTGTGCAATAGATATTGCTGAATTATTGTCATACTTGATGATAGTTGTTCTTCCTTGCTCATCATCTAAATCCTTCATCAGTTTCCTCAACTATATGCATTGATTTACTACAATCGAGCATGTAATGTACTATGCCTCAGTTGTACTTTGAGTAGTAATGCTATGTTTCTTAGAGTTCCACGAGAATGGACCACTTTCAAGCATAAACATGTATCTTAAGGTACTCTTTATGTCATCCACACTTCAAGCCCAATCATTGTCCGAGAAACCATGAAGAAAATACTTGACCTTGCTTTCATATCACACTCCATTGTGGTTGGTTCCTCTTAGATACCTCATAAGTTTTTCAGCTCATTCATAGTGAGCTTGCAAAGAGGCTTGCATATTCCGAGATAAGACACACATGACATACATAGTATCTGGTCTAGATAAACAAACATAAAGTAGACTTCCATCAAACTCCTAAAGGTATAGGGATTTACTTTTATGGTGCCTAGTTCTTTGAGAAATTTCTTACATTGGTTCATTGGCAATGCCATAGCATTCCATCTGTCATGTCAAATTTCTTTAGCAGGTCATTGATAAATTTTTCTTGAGAGATGAAGATGCCTCGGGCACTTTGCATAACTTCCACTCCGAGGAAGTAGTTCATATCTCCCAATCTTTACATTTCAAACTAATCTTCAAGCTTAGCCTTAAACTTCTTGATCTCATCCATATCTCCATCAGTCACTAGTAGATCATCCACAAATTGAGAGATTATCACCATGCTTCCTCAGCTCTTCACATTTAGGGTCGGCTCATTTTAGCTCCAAATAAATATTGCTTTAGAAAGTAACCATCTATCCTTCCATATTATGTCCTATGAGCTTGTTACAGTCCGTATAAAGCCTTGTGAAGCTTATAAAATTTATCTTCACTTCCTTTGACTATAAACCCTTTAGGTCGTGGGACATATACCTCTTCTTTCAGCAATTCATTTAGAAAGGTTGACTTCACACCAAGATGGAATACTTTCCATTGATTGCATACCAAGATTGCAAGAATAAGTTTGATAGTTTTCATTATTATAACCAAGGCAAAGGTCTCTCCATAGTCAATACCAGCTTGCTGAGTATAACCCTTAACTACCAACTTAACCTTGTGTTGAGTGATGGCCATCTGCATTATACTTGGTTTTGAAAAATCCATTTAGCTCCAATGACATGCTTCGTCTTTGGCTTGGTCACCAAACTCCATGTGGCATTCTTCTTTATCATCTCCATCTCAGACTTCATTGTATTTCTCCATTTTTTTCTCAAAGGCATCTTCGACTTGTTAGATAACTTAAGACAACATTGCGTCGCTCATACATTTCATTTAAAGGTTGAGTCCCCCTTTTTACCATCACATATGTCCAAGTCTAACCCAATTGTCATATCTCAGACAACATCGTCATCACAATATCGTTCATAATTAATGCCTCAATTGGAGTGTCTCAGATATCATCATTGTTTATGGTATCATCATCATTGTTGTTATTGTTGTCTTGGACATCTTTCTCAGAATTGTTGCCTCGGACATTAGCATGTCCACTTAGGCGTAAATCATCCTTACTCCAATCCCATCTCATATCCTCATCAAACTTCACATCTCAGCTTACAAGAAGTTCTCGAGTTTCAATATTGTAAACTCAAAAACCCTTGGTCATTTCACTGTAAATGACCAAGAAAAAAACTTGAGCTTCTTTTTCCAACTTATCTCTCTTCTCTTCGGGCATATGAATGTAGAAGACGCTGCCAAATACTTTCATGTGCTTCAAATAAGGCTTGTGTTCATGCAATAGCTCAAATGACATCGTGTCTCTTATGGTCTTAGAGTAGATGTAGTTTTGGATGTAGGTTGAGGAATTTACTGCCTCTGTCCAAAACTTCTTCAGCATTTTTCTTTGAAAAAAAGCACAGAGCCATCTCGGGCACATCATTTTATTGTGGTGTGTACGATGTAGTAAACTAATGTATTATTCATCTCTCCTTGTATACTTGTTGGAAGGCTTGACCAGTATAATCCCTCCATTGTCAGACCTTATATTTTTCAATGTACAACCTGACTGATTCTCCACTAGCTTCCTAAACTCATCAACTCTCTTGAACATTTGTGATTTAAAAGTTAAAAAGTATACCCAACATCAAAATGAATAATCGTCTATGAGAGTAAAAAAAAATATGTATTTCCTTGTAGAAATGGTATACCCATAGGACCACAAACATCCAAATGAATCAGCTCTAGCTTGGTCTTGGCTCTTCCTAGGCCGACTTTGGGAAATGTAACTCTTGTTTTTTTCCCTAGCTTACATACACTACACATTCCTTCTTCCTCACTCACCTGAGACATATCCTTAACTAAGACATAGGTTTTCTTCATAGTCTGATAGCTAGAGTGTTGAGCCTTTTGTGCCAAAGCTAAGACAAATTATCAACTTTGGTACTCAACACTTGGTCTTAATCAATCCTAAAGCTTTTGTTCTTCATAGCTACCTTAAACACTTCATTTTTATTTTAATATACTATTGTGCATGCATTGTCTGGAAAAGTAAGTGTATATTTGTTCTTTAGCAATTATCCTACACTTAGTAGACTCTCACATAAAGAATGAATGTAAAGGACATTCTTAATAATTTTGTTACATTTTTCCATATGCATGACTATAACTCCTCTGCCTTCCACATCCATGCAACTTCCATTTCCAATCTTCACCTTCGTTCGGAAATATTTATCTAGGTTTTCAAATCATCCATCATTGTAAGACATATGATTAGAACAACCACTATGAATCATCCAACCAAACTTATCCTCAGATGCATTAAGACATGTGGCAATAAAGAGATTCTTAACTTCATGGCTATCCACTTTTTCATTGACAACATTTTCATATTGGTTCAAACCATCTTGCTTCGTACCCCTTTGTCTAAGAAAGTTATTTCTCATACCATATTGGCTTGACTCGGAAATTTGTCTACATATTAGTTCCACATGACATCTGATGGCAATTTGTGCATAGTGCATAAAGTCTTTAGTAACAACTTATTGGACTATGTTCGAGCTTCTTGTAATGAGAACATGGTGGGAAGTTACCTCTAAGCTGTGACCTGTTTGGTTCTCTCCTCTGAAAATTTGTCATGAGCCTCATACTATTTTGTCTCGAACGTCTTTGTTTTTTAACTTACTGTATGCTTCTTCATCTGAAGTAAAAGGCATTCCTCGGAGACTCTTCATTCCTTATCTACCTCATTTGCCCAGTAGCTTGGAGGGCATTGATCAGTTCTGAGAGTCTAATCTCACTCAAGTTCTGAGACTCAAAATTTTCTAGGTTCGTTGGTCCTTCAGCTCCTCACCTAGGACTCAAATTTGGTTCACCAACTTAAGAAGTTGATCAGTGTACTCCTTCACAAACTTAGACTCCTTCATCTTCACAGTCTCAAACTCTCTTCCCAGGTTAAGGATTTGCATCTATCTCATCCTTGTACTTCCATGGAACTCTTTCTTAAACTTGTCCTAAGCTTTTTCGGCTGTATCACAAGTCATGATTTTGTGAGTATGGTATCACTTACATATGAATGTAATGCATTGAGTGCTTTAAAACATTTAGCCATTTCTTCCTCGTGTAACTTGATTTAAGCAAGAGTGAGATTTGCTCTAAGTGGCTTAGGTTCTCTTCTATCATTTGTCACATTCAAAGGCTAAATAGCTTGAGATATGCCTTCATATTTGTGCTCCAAATAACATATTTTGGTCAACTAAAAATGGGTGGTGTTGCAGCTGAATAGCTTGAAAATGTCATTTAAAAAAAAATATATATTCGGATGATGTGTTTTCTAGGTATTTTGGATGAAGTGTTTTCTGGATTTTCACTTAGTGTTTCCGTTCACTCTTTTGTTGAAACTTGCAGATGATACAGCCAGTAACAACAGTCAAGAAAGGTAGAAGAAAGAGACTTCACACACAACTCACATGATCTTTACTAGTATGATACCAAATCTATTTGGTTGTATTGGCTAGGATATTCTCAGATAGAAAGGCTAATAACTCTCTGGTTTTGTGTTGGTTTTCTTTGGCTTTACTTGAGGTAGACGATAAAGAGAGAAGGAAGAAAGATATTCCAAAGCTTTTATTTTTGTAAAATCTCAGCATTTCATTTTTATTCATTATATTTATAGAGACATTACATTGCTTTAAACTAAAACATAATATTTTGAAATCCATCTTTCAAATTCAAATGGACAAGATCAGTCCATCTGCTTGAAAGTGACTTTTTTTCTATGACTTTTGTAGTCAAACTTGATTTCTTCTTTTGACAAGACATGGAGCCTCCAAATGCTGATTTGGCTACTTTATAGCAGCATCTCATGTTAGACTGTATAAGGAAGGAGTAGGTTAAAGTACATATTGTACTAAGCCACACGTTGCTATTTGCAGATACTCTTCATCCTCGAACATAGAATTGCTTGAGTGTGAATTTGGCTAAGGCATACTTGTCAATTCTTTGGAAATGGTCGGGCATTCTACAAGTGTGTCTCGGACATTCCATTAACCTCATACAAAAATTCCTTAGACAAATACCATCCTCAAACATTTAACCAAAGATGTTCAACTTCATCTTTAGCCATCTCACTTTCAGACATATAAATCTCGGACATTTTCGCCTTAACCATTTATAGTTAGACAAATGGAGTCAAACTTATTTTGAGGCTAGTGCATGCATGTATATTGCCTTGGACATGCATGCAAATGTGGAAAAATTGCCACCCTTTTAACTTTTCTTTGGCCTCTTTCATTCTCCAATATGTGCTCTTCATCGTACCTTTTGCTGCATTATAGCTCCTAGATTTTACTCCTTCCTTGTTTTGTTTCATTTTTTATTTTCTTACTTTGTTTAATTTATGGAAAAAAAAAATCAGAATTTTTTAGATTTAGTTTTCATTTTTTTCTTGTTTTATCTTTGAAAAAGAAAAAGATAGGTAAAGTAATTTGGTAGACCAATTTTTTTCATATAATTAGTTTATTTATTTGTTTGTAAATCGAAAAAGAAAAAAAACTTTGGGAATCGATTGCTTATTTACCTTATTGAGGGAAAAGAAGAACTGATAAAGATGGATACTTGTCCTTGTTGGTGGTTCGACACAATTGTTTGGCGTGAGAAACTGAAGATAAGTAGTTGGAGTCAAATGTCTTCCAGTTTACTTGTACCATATAAGGTAATGTTGGCAGTTTTTTAATTGATTCTGGAAATTGTGAAAATGTAATTTCAGAAGAAGCAGTACAAAAATTGGGTTTGATGATAGAAAAATACCCTAAAGCTTACAAATCGACATGGCTGAAGAAAGGAAGCGAAGTGACAGTGGGATGGTGCAACCTTGTCAGTTTTTTTCATAGGCTTTAATTACAAAGATAAGGTGCGGTGTGACGTGGTAGAGAAATATGCATGCCATCTGTTATTGGGTGTCAATGGCAATATCAAGGTAATTTATAACGAACAATTCAATACTTACAATTTTATGTTTAATACGACTAGAATTGTTTTGTTGTCTAATAAGGAAAGAAAAGCATCTCGTAGTTCATAGAATGGTAATATAACTCTGTTGTACTTAGTCAGGTTTTAAAAGAAGATGCAAAGTTCATTGGTTGTTTGCACTAGTGGCAAGAATTTCTAGTATCAACAGTGAGTTACCTGTAGTCCTATACAAATGAATTAATACAAATCTATATTCAATTAATGTGGAACACCGAATCTTGGCCATCTAGGGATCCCAGGTTTGGGTGCCACATGACAATTCTGTCTAAGTATTATGGGCGATCCGAAGTCTTAGCCACTTGGCTTGGGATCCTGGCCTTGTTATAGTAGTTTCGGATACCGACCATGTCCGAGCAATTTGTGGTCTCAACCACGTCTAGGCAATCTCAGGGGCAATCCTAGATTTCAGCTCCAACTGGATAGTCTCAGGTACCGGTCTTATTCGAGAAGTCTTGGGTTTTGGCCCCGATCGGTCAGTCCCGGGATTCGGCCCCAACTGAGTAATCCCATACTTCGGCCCCAATCAGGTGGTTCTAGTTTGTGGCTTGTTTGAGTTTTCGTGGTCTCGGCCACATCTAGGCAATCTTGGTTTCTCAGTCCCATTCGGGCACTCCCGGGTTCCAACCTCGACGGACGCTCCAAGGTTTCAACATTGACTATGCAGTCCCGGGCTCCAGCCCTGATCGACGTTCTTGGATTTCAGCCTCGACTAGGTAGTCCTGGATTTCAGCTTTGACTAGGCGATCCTGGGTACTAGGTATATCCAGGCAATCCCATGTTTTGGCCCTAACTGAGCAATCCCAAGTTCTGGCCTTAACCTTGCAATCCCGAGCTTTGGCCCCATTGCGGTAGCTTTGCATTCTAGCCTCGACCAGGCTTTTCTAATTTTGCAACCCAGACCAAGCAGTTCGTGGTCCCAGCCCTATCAGTTCGGTCCATGGTCCTAGCCCATATGTAGTCTAGACCCAGACCAGGTGGTCCTTGGTGCCAGACATGTCCAAGTGGTCCTGGGTTCTTCTACATTTGGACAGTCTCATGTTCTGAACATGTATAGGCAGTCCTAGGTTCAAGCCTGGTTAGAGCTATCTTGTATTCTGACACTATCAAAAACAAGAAAAACTAAATGAAAACTGAAAATAAAAATGACTTTTTTTTTTTCAAAGAATATTGAAAATGGTTTCTTTTTAAATAAAAATGGTTATCAAATGCATTTTAATTTTTGGTTTTCAAAAAATTCAAAAACAAAAACTAAAAATGAATGGATTATCAAACGACACCAAATCTAACATTTCCACAAGTTCCTTGCATGTTGCATTAAGTACATTGCATATCTCAAAACTATATAAAAGTAGACAAAAAAAATATAATATATTCCATTTCAAATCATACCATTAGGTTTAAAATATTTCATATATACTCTCCATGTTGTTAGCAACTTTTTGTTACCTCACTTTTTTTTTGTTAAAATTGAATTATTTGCTGCTGTGTTTTATTGGAGATGTAAAATATTGATATTATAATTGTTCTGTGTTGACTCCTTTTTTTATTTTTGATAATGGTGTTGACTGCTTTGTATGGGTGATGATATTGGTGACTTTGGATATTATTTACATGCATTTATGATATGTAATATTGAGCTGTTTAAGAAGGCAATGAATGTTAGGTCTGAGTAGAGCATAAAATAGTATAAATTCCTAAAAATGAGAAAACATATAATTCTATATATATATATATATATATAGATGAAGCCCGTGTAGATTATGAGATTAGGCTACACCTTAAATACGTTTTATTTCTTATTTTTTAAAATTTATAACACAATGACAAGTTAAGCCTGAGAAAGAAAAAACATAAATTAATTGTATGTAGTATGTTAGTTCCTAGTCTATACCTTAAATATATATATATATATATATTGAAAAAACAACATAATACATTTTAACATGTGTACTATGTGTGAGTTGGAAGTAGATTATCATAAAACATAATATAAAAATGGCTCTCATAAAATGAATTAGTTGGAATTGTTTTTTAAATGTTGTCTGTGAATATTATAATTGTATAATTTTATAATTGTTAAAGTGTACTTTATGTGATTTCTGATGATTGGTTATACTTTAGTATACAATATATCCTTTAAATGTATTGTCTCTATGTGCTGTTATTGTAAAAGCTAGTTGCAGTTATTGTTTATGCACTAAAACAATGTAGTTATATAGGCAAATGGCTTGGTATACAATCCAAGTGTGGCATGGTGGTCATTTTCAATTCAATTAGTTTAGGACCAAAATGGGTGGCAAGTTGTCTCATTTTGATAATTGTGATCCTGACAAAATGAGTATGATTTATTTGGGAGATATGGTGAAAAAACTTGGGGTATAATGGATATAGGAAGTTGGTATTTATCATATTGTACTATGTTGGAGTTTGGATTAAGACCCTTAGAAGTTGACATCGATACATCGTAGATGGCTGATTTGGGTAGTAGATTTAGGGTTCTTGATGAGTATGTAGAACATCTGGATGTAAGTCCACTTTTAGCTGATTTGGGTATTGATGTAGTGACACGAGCACCTAGGCACTGGCAGGGGTCCTTTTTGGCACAAGACATAGACTTCAGAGCCTAAGCACCTGGAGTCGTTTAGATGCGTCTTTTTGTGATTGTTAAGCTTTTTTAGGGTTTTTCTTTAAACTATTTTTGGGATTTTATGAATAATATTTTGAGTTTTCTCAAATTTTATCAATTTAGTATTATACGGAACTTGAATTTCATTGTTTGTGTTTGCTTGGCTTCTTGTCTTTCTCATTAGCTTTCGCTACATCAGGTGGTATCAAAGCTTGATTGTCACTCTCGCTGCACAGGGATGCCTTGTGGAAGAAGACCCAACGCTCGTGAGGCATCGATGGATGAAATATATGAACGTGAAGAGAATGCTCAAATACAATAACAGTTGGAGTTTTTAACACAACAGTTTGCTATGTTACAAGCTTCATTAAAGAATTCTTCCCTACTTTTGATGGAGGAATATTCTGATGGAGAAAATATGTTTGTTGCCTTGCCAACTTGGCAACGACAAACAGTGGATCAGTAGACTTTGAGACGATGAGAGTAGGGATTGAAGGTAGTCATATCACAGTTACAAGGTAGTCTACAAGCAGAAAAGTTTTAGATTGGATTTACGCAGTGGGTGAGGTTTTGGATTTCAATGAGGTGTTAATGGACAGGCAAGTACTATTGGTGGCAATTCATTTCAGAGGGAGTGCTGCAACTTGGTGGAAAGAACTTAAGAATACGAGAGAGAAATCGAGAGACAAAGAATGAAAAAAATAGTTACTTAGGAAAAACTGAAAAAGCATATGCATGAAGCATTTCTGCCATTTAAGTAGATCTGTGTTATGTAAGGGCAAAGATCTTGTTCGATGGATGATTATACCACATAATTTTACCAACTCTTGGCGCGTAATGATTTTGCAGAAATTGAGGATCAACTTATGTCACGATATTTCCAAGGTATGCATACTCAATTCCAAGATGTTTTGAATATGTTTGATCATATTTCAGTATTACAGGCCCATCAGAAGGCATTACAATATGAGAAACAATTGGGAAGGCATGGTAACAATGGTGGATTTGGATATAGTAATGTTGGTGAAGGTTTTGAGCAGTTGTGGGCCAGCGCAACAAAATATTATACCACATAAACCAACGAATATTATGTAGAAACTGGGAGGTGCATCCTCATTAATAAAGAGCATATAAGGTGGATTACGGTGTTTTTTTTGCTGTGAACAGGTCCATAAGAAATCATAGCCTGAATAGGGGTCGTGCAAAGGATTATTGTTAATACAAAAGAAATAGAGGAAGAAAAAAATTACAATTTTGATTCTGAACATGTGTTTGATGATAGTGTGGCTGTTGAGGGAATAGAAGAACTGATAAAGATAGATACTTGTCCCTATTGGTGGTTCGACGCAGTTGTTTGGCATGAGAAACTAAAGATAATTAGTTGGAGTCAAATGTCTTCCAGTTTACTTGTACCATATGAGGTAAGGTTGGCAGTTTTTTTTTTTTTTTATTGATTCTGAAGTTGTGAAAATGTAATTTTTGAAGAAGCAGTACAAAAATTGGGTTTGATGGTAGAAAAATACCCTAAACCTTTCAAATTGGCATGGTTGAAGAAAGGAAGCGAAGTGACAGTGGGACGGCGTAGCCTTGTTAGTTTTTTTCATAGGCTTTAATTACAAAGATAAGGTGCGGTGTGACGTGGTAGAGATAGGTGCATGCCATCTGTTGTTAGGTGTCCGTGGCAATATCAAGGTAATTCATAACGGACAATTCAATACTTACAATTTTATGTTTAATACAACTAGAATTGTTTTGTTGTCTAATAAAGAAAGAAAAGCATCCCCTAGTTCATATAATGGCAATATCACTCTGCTGTACCTAGTCAGGTTTCAAAAGGAGATGCAAAATTCACTGGTTGTTTGCACTGGTGGCAACAATCTCTAGTAACAACAGTGAGTTATCTGCAGTAGTACAACCTCTTTTGAAGGAATTTGTATACATATTTCCTGAGGAGTTTCTAGAGGGGCTATCACCGCTAAGAGACATTCAGCATCAAATTGATCTTGTACCCTGTGCTACGTTGCTAAATTGACCTTATTACTTCATGAGCATGAAGATTTGAGAAGATCGATGAAAACTGTAGAAAAGATTTATTCCAATGTCTATCGTTTAAAACTTCCAAGTTATATATAGTCTGCGGTTTTTTTTAACATTAAGCATCTTATACCATTTACTAGAGATAATTCTTCTTCTGAAAAGGAAGGACCAATTTCTAGGGAAAAATTTCTATCAGCTAGGGAGGATCATGTAGTGACATGAGCACCTAAGTGCTGATTAAGAGCACTTAGGCACTGGAAGGGATCCTTTTTGGTGCAAGACATAGACTTCAGTGCCTAGGTGCCTGAAGCTATTTCGATTACATCTCTTTGCAATTTTTAACTTTTTAGAGTTTTTTTTCCTTAAACTATATAAGTTTGTTTTGGGAATTTTATGAGCAGTCTTTTAATCTTTATTAATAATATTTTGAGTTTTCTCAAGTTTTATCTTGTATGTATTTGTGAGAGATCTTTTGTCTTTTTCACACTTCTGTGCTGATTATGAACATGGGGATGGAAAACCTGTTGAACAACTAGGAGAACTAGTGGATCCAACAATAGATGAAGAAGCAGTAAGTACTCATTGTGTGAGAAAGGTACATTCTAAAAATAAAGAAAATGAAAAAGAAAATTGAAGAAGTGTTGAAATGTACGATGCTGCCAGTGTAGGTGGACATGAGGATGATGATGATTGTTATATGGTAGGCTTGGCAAAGAATGAAGGCCCTACTAAAGAGGATAAAAATGAGAATGCATGTTCAGTTTTTTTCTTTTTTTTCTTTTTTTTTTTGGGACAATGAATGTATTGGAATGGACTCTAACCAGCTTGTTAGCTTGACAAGTTCTGATAAAGATGAAAGAGCCTAATCAATCCCTAATTATAGAACAGTAGGTGATAATTTAGAATTACAAGTTAGAATAAAGTTTCATAATCATAAAGAGTTTAGGGAATATGTAGTGTCATAGGCTTTGAAAGGAGATTGGAATATTAGAAATACATAAAACCATCCGTTGTCCCAAGGCTTCCCTCTAAAAAACAGTACAAGCAATAACTAATGCAAATACAAATAACCCTTCATTGTCAATCACTCCATAAAAGAAACATCAAAACAATCCAAAACATTGCTAATACAATGTATAGCTTTTAAATTTTACATACAAAGTTCTTTAATTTGCTCTCAAATTTGACACACTTCTTCTCCACATGGTTAGTACGAGCCATGTGGAGAAGAATTATTTGTCTATTCGTTTCTTTTTTTCTTTACTTTTTTCCTATTAAAAAAACTAATTTAAGGATAAATCCTTTTTATAAAATAAAAGGCTTGAAAACAAAAACAATGTTTGATTTTGATATTTTGCGTACCTTAAAGGGCAACGGATGCAATTGCTTCCCAAAAATTTATTCTTCATTTAGTAATTTTTTTGCCTACGGACTACGTCCATTCAATGAAATAAAAGTAAAATGATATTTAGTACATTTCCCTCTTTTTTTTTCTTTTCTAAAAAGCACGCAAATCACATAACTCTTCAGCCAGTTGAACGTTCACATACGTCTTCTAATCCTTCAAACCAAACATAATAACAATAAATAATAATTTTTTTCTTTTATAAAAGGTTTTGAAGTACCAAGTTTTAAAAATATCATCAGAAAATAGAATGCAAAACTGTTGGGAAATAATTAACTTTTGCCAGAGCCATTGCTCAACTCACAAATGCTCTCGGGCAAGTAAAGGATGGAAAGTGGTCCAGTAGTTGAATGATTGTGAGTGACCTTAAAGCTCTTTTAATATTCATATTCAAAAAGGGTATTCTTGCTTGGTAAGTAATATTAATTAATAACTAGAATTGCTTATATATATGTATATATTTCTTGGAGTGCAGGACAATCCAGTATTGAATACCCTTAAAATAGTGATCATGTTTCTTCAATTCCATGTTCTTATTGTTTCATGAATCATCAAATTCAATCATTTCCCATTTCACACCAAAACATTTGCAATTAAGTAGAACCGTGGTTACTTGCCCAGCCTCACTTAATGCTTTATTTTTAGCTCCCATTCCACATAACTTTTAACACTATATATTAGAATCAAATACCCCACACACAAACATATATATTAATAATTTAGTGGACTATTTAGCCAATGCTAATGTACCATATGAGGATATAGCACAAGAATTTTGCTATTTGTTACTACTGGTGATAATTATTAACAGAACTGCAATTTATGTGTCAAATTTTAATTGAAAACAATTAATTTTATTTTATTTTCTAATACTAAAACTTTTATAAAGGAAAGTAAACATTTTAAAGATAAACACTTAAAATGCCACATAACTTGTATGTCCACTGGTAATCCATTACGAGTTGATGAAACAATCAAAACCCTTATGCACATCAACATCTAGTATAATAGCATAGGTTAAATAGCTCACTAGATCATTTATCTATCTATATATATATATGTATAATAATAATTGTACTGTACAAATATCCTGCACATTTCTAACTTATGGATCATCACTGATATATTATTAATGATAGCTTCATTGCTGATAATCTATTTGAGTGAGAAAGTCGTTATTAATAATATAAACTATCAACAACGATCTACAATTTAAAATTTACGGACATCCACAACATACAAATACTATATATACTTATATACATACATATATATATATATATATAAGTTCTAATATAGTAAAGTTGTGGTAAATATATTATGGTAAAAATGATCTATGTGGCAAGCCACATCATTTATATATGTTTTAATTTTATTTTTTTAAATTACAATCTAGAAAAGTAACCATTCCTTAAATTTACATTATACCCATAAAAAATTATATATAATAAAAGTTAATTGGATATTTTTTAATTTAATTAATAATTTATTTTTGTACATGACATTCAATATGGATGATATAATTTCCCACATAAAATGTCTAAAAAGTCATCCTAGCATCGCTACCATATCAAAATTATATATATATATATATTATATGCTGGAATGTTTACTTTTATGAAAAGGCAAATCAAAATCATTTTGGCTTTCATATATAATAAATTAAAAGAGGAGTTACAAACCAAATTTTGAATTCGATATCTTCGTGAACGTGTGCCGATTGGCGCTTTCTACTAATTAATTTATTCAAAACCCAAGAAAAGTATGCCATAGGTTTTTCAAAACTTAATTGCTATGATGTAATTCCAGTGTGCATGCTTGAATTAGCAGCAAATATATTAGTTTTTGTTTGGCATTTTTTAAATTTTGCTTATGAAATGTTATTTTTTATTTTTAAGGCTTAAAAGTAACTTCTAAAATGGTTTAGATCTTTAGAGCTTCAGGCCTCTGAAATAGATTCTAACAAAAAACAATAAAATGCTTCTTAAATAAGCTTTTATGAACAAGCAGGAGCAAAATTATCCCAATAAAGACCTTTCAGTGGACTAATTATATAAAGGTTAAAAATTCATAAACACCACTATGATCTAATTATAAAAGTACAATGGTTTTAAAATAATTACTTACACCCTTATAGGGGTTGTGATTAGGGTGGTGATTTGAATCATGATAATATGATTTAAAAAGCTAATAAATATATTATATTAGCGTCAACACGACTAACACGCACTACGCCAAAAACTTTAATCGGCGACACTAAATGCGCGACGAAGCAAAAAATTTGCGTCGCGATAAACTAAGAGCGACACAAATATAGTGCGTCGCCTTTATTTGAACAAAATAGCGACGCACCCACGTCGCTAAAATGTGCGTGAAATCAGCTCTCGCGACGCGCGATCGAAAACCGTCGCGAAAAATGTGGCGCGAAGCATATTCGGCGACACAAAATCGGCAAGTGTCGCGAAAAATAAGCGCGCCAAATACATTTCGCGACAGGCATTCCACAAGTGTCGCCGAAAATCTGCGCGCCAAATACATTTGCGATGGGCTTTAATAACGCGTCGCGGAAAATATACGCGGCAATCACATTCAGCGACACCCATTGGAGCAGGTGTCGCGAAATAGTTGCGCGCCAACACCTACCACATACAATTATTTCACAATACCAAAATATAATCAATTCACACCTACCATTCTGTATCTATAAATACGTATCAATATTATGGAAAAAAAAAGAAACAATCATCAAAAAAAAAAAACATACATATGCATAAATATTCTTACGTTTTTTTTTCTTCGATTTAGCTGAAACTATTTCAAAATATATGGAAATGTCAAAAAAGTTTTGACCAGCTCTCCTTTTATATGATCAACCAGCTACAAATCGTCGATCCATACACTTCAGGTACTTCACCTTCATACATATTAAAGGTTTCATTCTATCTTGTAATCAACTCATCTATTATTGTAAAAGAAATATATAGGGGAAAAAAAAACACTTAATGGCGATGCTAGCGTCGCCCATAAATTAAAATTGGCGACGCTAGCGTCGCCCATATCTTCAAATTGGCGACGCTAGCGTCGCCCATAACTTCAAATTGGCGACGCTAGCGTCGCCCATAACTTCAAATTGGCGACGCTAGCGTCGCCCATAACTTCAAATTGGCGACGCTAGCGTCGCCCATAACTTCAAATTGGCGACGCTAGCGTCGCCCATAACTTCAAATTGGCGACGCTAGCGTCGCCCATAACTTCAAATTGGCGACGCTAGCGTCGCCCATAACTTCAAATTGGCGACGCTAGCGTCGCCCATAACTTCAAATTGGCGACGCTAGCGTCGCCCATAACTTCAAATTGGCGACGCTAGCGTCGCCCATAACTTCAAATTGGCGACGCTAGCGTCGCCCATAACTTCAAATTGGCGACGCTAGCGTCGCCCATAACTTCAGATTGGCGACACTAGCGTCGCCCATATATTCAAACTATTGCCTTTCACTACCATATTTAATTCCAACCTATCTACTAACATTTAATTTTCACCAACCATTATGTATCTATAAATAGGCACATCCTCACGTTAACAATCCACATTTCATGATTTGTTTCTCTCTTTTATATATATATATATATATATATCTTTCTTGCCTTATATTTTGAAATAGTTTCAGCTGTTATGCCTAATTATTCAGCTGAAATTATTTCAAAATAAAAGGAAAGAATAAAATATTCTTCGACCACCGGAAAAAAAAAAAGCAACTATGCATGTACTGAAATTCTTTTTGGTTTCATGATCTCTTAGCTGATATTATTTCAAAATATATGGAAATGATGAAATATTTATGATCTTTAGTCTCTTTGATCTGTTCGACCCACTTCAAATGGTCGTATATTCTTCAGGTATTTCATATACCTCTAAAGATCAAATATTTCATTGTCACAGAGGAGGCTTCCTTGTCAGTATCATAGAACGGCAAGGCAACAAATACTTGGACAAGGCCGGATCCGGATTTCTTTTTCTGCCCCTCATTTTTCATATGTGGATCGAGATGCCGATCGAGATCTGGAGATTTTAATGTAAACCTGATAATGATATGCTCGAGATTCATATATATGGATAATTTATGATCTATGTAAACATGTTTGTGTAATATCAATAAAAATATTTCATATATTTGGTAGGATGTTGTTTTGTATATCTAATATGTATATGTATATATTTTATCTATATATGTATATGTATATATAATATGATTGATATTCCATTTTTTGAACAATAATGTGAACTTATAAACAAATGCAACAAAAAAAAATTGAAGAAAGAAAATTGATACTGTATTATGGGCGACGCAAGTGTCGCCCATACTGCATTAATGGGGACGCCAGCGTCGCCTTTAGTATTTTAAAATATATGGAAATTTCAAAAATGTTTTGACCAGCTTTCCATTTATATGATCGACCAGCTACAAATCGTCAATCCATACGCTTCAGGTACTTCACCTTCATACATATTAAAGGTTTCATTCTATCTTGTAATCAACTGATCATTTATTATTGTAAAAGAAATAATATTCAGAAAATTTAAATAAATAAAATGTTATTGGCGACGCATGCGTCGCCCATAAATTTACACTGGTGATGCTGGCGTCGCCATTAAGTTTAAACTAGCCTCCCGTCCGTCGCAATAATATTCAGAAAATTTAAATAAATAAAATGTTATTGGCGACGAATGCGTCGCCCATAAATTTACACTGGCGACGCTGGCGTCGCCATTAAGTTTAAACTAGCCTCCCGTCCGTCGCAACTCGCAATAACGTTCACTTCCGTATTTAATTCCAATTTAAATTCAAATGGCCCCTCGGCCATTTGTCTAACAACATGTAATGAATGCCTCATTTAATGTCCATCCACCCCTTTATAGTTGCAATAAATAATATTTATATTTAACATTTTTTTTTTTAAATTGTATTAATTTTACGTTATTAATGTAGTTTTAGTTTCTCCATTTATATAACATTTTTCCATGCGCAGAAACATCATTGAACTTACAAACTCAACCAAAGTTGTATGGTGCAAGTAAGTTTACATGTAAACTCGAATTTCATATTATTT
>QANX01008078.1:0-19450 GCA_003254975.1 Ochetophila trinervis
TAAAAAATCATTTTCATTTTCAGCTTTCAAATTATTATTTTTTTATCCTTAATAATGCTAAGATACAAAATAACTCGAAAAAGACTTAAATCTGAGACTGTCCATATTGACACCGTCCATATGTGGTCCAAATAATGAATTGCTTGAACAAGATTGGAACCCAAAATCGCCCAGTTCGAACCAAAAATCAAGACTGCCAGGTCGGGGTCGGAACCTGAGACCGCTTGGCTGGAGCTGCAACTCGGGACCGCTCGGTCCAGGCTAGAACCCGGGACAGCCCGGTCGGGGTCGAAACTAGGGACCTAGCACCGCCCGGTCTAGGCAGGAACCCGGGACAGCCTGATCGGAACCGGAACCCAGGACCGCCCGATCTGGGCTGGAAATCAGGACCGCTCGGTCCAAGCCAAAACCCGGGACCCGGGATAGCTCGGTTCGGGCCAGAACCTGGGACAACTCAATCGGGGTTGAAACCTGAGACTGCCCGGTCGAAGCCGAAACCTGGGACAGCCTGGTTCGGGCCAGAACCCGAGACAGCTCGGTCGGGGCTGGAACTTGGGACTGCCTGGTCGGGGCCGGAACCCAAGACTGCCCAGTTGGGGCCGAAACCCGAGACTGCCCAGTTGAGGCCGAAACCCGGGACTGCCAGGTCAAGGCTGGAACCCAGAACAACCCAGTCTGTGTAGGAACCCGGAATAGCCTGGTCCGAGTCAGAAACTCGGGATTGCCAGGCTCAGGCTAGAACTCGGGATAGGGTCTGGCGCAGTATCTGGGACCGCCGGATTGTCTTGTCGGGACTGGAACCCGGGATTATGACAGCCTGATCCGAGCTGAAACCTAGGACACAACGGTCGGGGCCAAAATTTGGAATTGACAATAATCGAATATGGATTTGTTTAAATTTATTTGTAAAGTTTAAAAAAAAAATAAAAAAATAAAAAAATAAAAAAAAAATAAAAATGATTATAAAAATTAATTATTTTGCATAAAAAAAATCAAAAAATGGTTGTTATCTTTTTTTTTTTTTTTTTTTTTTTATCAAAAACATAAACCAAAAACCAAAATCTATAAACCATAAATCAAAAACCATAAACAAAAAACAAAAACTAAAAATCAAAAACCAAAAATAAAATCTAAATGCGTTAACAAATAGACCCTCAAGATTAAATTATATTAAAAGTATTTGAATAATATCAGAGTGTTACTAAAATGTATTTAATTTAATTTTTTTTTTCTATCTTAGTATCTAAATTTGTCAAAACGTGCACAATTATTATTTTGGTCAATATGTGTCAGAAATACATGTTAAATAATACATGATGTGCACGTATTTATTTGTAAAATCTAATATAATTCAAATACTTCCAATGTAATTTATTCAATAAATAAATAAAATATCAAATACAAAATTAAATTTAAAATAAATATATTTATTTTAAAAATATATATTTAAAACTTTTAAATAAATATATAATTATTTTAAATATTTATTTAATAAATATTAATTTTTAATCTTATTTATTTAATATTTTAATTAATTAAAATATTTTTTTTAACTAAAATCATAAGGATGTGAACAACCGTTCATCTCGGATCCAGCATTTATTGAAAACAACTAACAATTGATGTGTTGACTAAAGTCGAACACCAAATGCAGAACTCGACAATAATGTAGCTCACATCGTCTAGACGGCTAGACACAAGTCCATTTTTGAGTTCCTTGCAATCCAATTATAAAGGTTGTGGGAAAATCTACCGATTGTTCTTTAGTCTGGTTGATGGGCTCGTGTGAGTGTTGCTCATACTGGAATGATTAGAAATTTAGAAAGATTCTTTCTATCTCTAATGATCTCGACGAAGTGAGTTGCAGTATTGCTTGATTCTGCATTTGGTGTTTGGTTTCAGTCGGCACATCGATTGTTGGTTGTTCTCAACAAATGTTGGGTATGAGATAATCGATTATTTACAGCCTTCTGATTTTAGTTAAAAAATATTTAATTAATCAATATATTAAATAAATAAGTTTAAAAGTTAATATTTATTAAATAAATATTTAAAATAATTATACATTTATTTAAAAGTTTTAAATATATATTTTTAAAATAAATATTTATTTTGAATTTAACTTTATATTTGATGTTTTTTTTTTATTTATTGAGTAAATTATATTGGAGGTACCTGAATTATATTGGATTTTACAAGTAGGTACCTATCATGTGCGCGTCACGTATTATTTAACATGTATTTCTAATGGAAATTAACCCAGGCACTAACGGTGCAACATTTTGGCAAATTTAAGTGCTAAAATGCAAAAATAAAAATAAAAATTAGATACTTGTAACATTCGATATAGTTTAGATATTTCTTGTAAAAAAATTTCTAAAATATTTCAGTACGATCTAGTATAGTCCAACATTTGCAAACTAGCGTTGATAATCCATTAGATTCAAACATTACAATATTTTTCATCAGCAAACTTATTTTGATTTTTTTTTCTTAATAATAATAATTATTATTGTTGTTATTTTTTTGGTGTAAATTAATTTTCGGAAAAACAGAGAGGTGGACCTAGATGGGATGTGTTTCTAGGCAGGAGAGACTCATTAGAAGCAAGCTTCAATGGTGCAAACCGGTTTATCCCTGCACCCAATTCGTCTTTGGAGACTCACATTTCCAATTTCAAAGAACAAGGACTAGATGTACAAGACTTGGTTGCTTTATCAGGTAAACCATACTAAAAGACTCAAAAGGCAAATGACAAATATACTTTCTTTTAAGTTCTAAACAAATTTTCCATCACCTTCTTGGGAAATCCAACAAGAAAGATTTGTCAAATTTTCTTTCTATGTTTTGTGATGTATTTATTTACAAAGGTTTATGACATCAGGGAGTCACACAATGGGAAAGGCTAGGTGTTTAAGTTTCAGGCAGAGAATTTATGATTCAGAGTTCAAAGAGACAGTGCATTATAATAAATACAAGAGGTACATAACTTTTAAAAGAATACTAAGATCCATATGCCCGGAATCAGGAAAGGACAGCACTGTTGTTCCTCTCGATTTTTCGATAACCATTACTTTGTTAATATTCTACAAGGAAATGGTTTGTTGGGATCTGACAATGTCTTAGTCTTTCAAGATGATACAAGGGAAATAGTAAAGCAGGTTTGGGCTTATGCCTCTGATGAGAAACTATTCTTTGCTTCATTTGCAAATTCAATAGTGAAAATGGGGAATATCAATGTCCTTACTGGAACTCAAGGAGAAATCAGAAAGAATTGTAGATTTGTCAACACCTAAAAATGTTAAGGTTCAAATTCTATGGATCTATGAAAAATTCTAAAAGGTTGTTATTCCTGTTCTTTGCACTATTCTTTTTTCTTTTTCTTTTTTTGGCTTAGCTTGTATTATAAATACATATATGTTTTGTTACAAACTTGGTATCTGTTTTCACTAAAACTCATATTATCTTCGTCAAATAAACTTTTCTATAGAATATCAAATTCTCTCCTGCAACTCAAATCTAAATTTTTTATATTTCCTAGTTTGTCTTTGATAGAAGGCTTGTCAAAAGTGAAAGGTGATCAACTCACTATGATGTTTCAAGACTGTCCAGCATTTTCTGATGGATTTGTACATGTATTCAAAAACAATTTAACTATGATGTTTTTTTTTGCTAAAATGGGGAGTTTTATAAACCAAAAGGGAAAACAGTAGGTGAACCCACTGCCAGGAAAAACAAACCGTGTTAAACACCAGTCATTTGGTCCTGATTGTCAAACAAAAAAGGCAAAGTCTGGGGAGGAAAGTTGCCACTCATCGGCACTGTCAGCCCCCATTTACAAGCACAGTGAGCATCTCTATTTCTGCTCCTAGGAATCCAGCAAAACACAACACTATTGAACGAAGGAGTTAAACAAAAAATAGAAGATAGAAATCCTTGGGCCGACCAATGAACTCCAGTTTTATTTCTATCTACCAGACTCTGAATGACAGTTTTGGCATCAGAGAAACAAGTAACATCCATCCATTTTTCTTCAATTGCCCACTGGATGGCTTCCAGAATAGCAAAGGCCTCTGCAGCCTCTGGAAAATTGATAACTTTCTTAGAAATTTTCACCTCCATAATTATACCATTGGGATTCCTAGCCACTACTGCAACACAAGCAAAACCATTCACCACAGTGGCATCACAGCTTAAACTAATTGGAGTATCAGTAAGCCAATTAACAGAGGGCCTCTATTGATCATCTCTGGTATTTTCAGCAGTAACCGAGGGACAAGAGATTGTAAACTCAGCATATCTGCTCTGAATAATCTGTAAACTCAGAGAAACATTAAAAACATAATCTTCATAAATCTTAGCATTACAGATAAACCAGATGTGTTCAAAAATCAAAGCTGCAAACAAGAAAAAGTTGTTCTTATCAGAAGCATGGACAGGGAGATTCTTATCAGAGTTCTTAATGCAAAGCAGATAATCAAGGATGTCCTCTGATTGAAGGAAATCCCATCTTATGCTCCAAGGAGAGGCAAACCACAAGGCTTTAGCCACCTGACAATTCCAGAAAAGGTGGATTTCACTCTCCATCGAAGGGCATCCATGCGGGCACTGAGGAGAATCCACCACCATATTCCGAGAGGCCAGATTAGTCAACACAGGGAGACAACCACTAACCATTCTCCACAAAAAGAATTTCAATCTTTCGTGCAAACCATGAGACCACAAGAAACTCCACCATTCCGACATCACAAATATGGACTTCTGAGTAAACTTGTAGGCCGATTTAACAGAGAAAACACCGGTCCTTTCTCCAAGCCAAACATACTTGTCATCCAAATTTTTGTTACTCCAGAAAATTTTCTTTATGTTAGACACCGTATTATCATCAAAAAGGTCTTTAATCTTCCTCCAATTCCAGCTACCATTCGGGAGAAGAAGAGAGTCAACCATACCTTCAGAATTTCTGGAATTAGAATGCCTCAGCTTGGGAATAAAGTGATTCATGTCGGGAATCCAAGGGTCTTCCCAGTAGTTGATGGAATCTCCTTTCCCAACTCGATAAAAAATACCTTTGGCAAGGGTGCCTCTCGTACTAAGAATGCCTTTCCAACTCCACGAGCTTAAATTATTTTTCTTGTATTTCATGAAAGTAGTATAAGGGAAATATTTAGCTTATAAGGCTTTCCTCCAAAGAGTTTCGGGACCATCAACCAACCACCAACCAATTTTACACAATAAGGCCTCATTAAAGTCTTCAAGCCTCCTTAGACCAAGCCCTCCTCCAGACTTTGGACTGCAGATTTTATCCCAAGACACAGGAGTCCAAAATCTGTCCTTCTTTGAACCACCAACCCAGAAAAATTTGCGAGCCATTTTATCCACTTTCCTACTCCAGGTTAAAGGCAGCTTAATACCACACATTGTGTATATAGGAGTAGAGTTAAGGACATTTTTAATAAGGGTGCACCTCCCTGCCTGCTACAGCAACTTTGCCTTCCAACCCTCCATCTTTCTTTCCAACTTTGAAAAAAGCCCAGAAAAAGCCAAAGTTTTGTTCTTACTTAACAAAAGAGGGTTGCCTAAATACTTTGTGTCTTTTGGCAGCTCTTTCATGTTAAGCAAAAATTTCACTTGATCCTTGACTCTGGCCTTCGTGTTCTTCAAGAAAACACAGCCGAATTTTTTGACACTAACCATCTGACCTATCCACTTACAACACTGATTCAAACAATTAGCAATATTAGTCACATTTTCACGACAAAATAACATCAGGTCGTCAGCAAAAAATAGGTGTGAAATGGCAGGGCTATTTCGACCAATCTTGATTCCTTGAATCTTACCCTCCTTTTCCAGCTTATACAACATTCTAGAAAGAAGCTCTAAAATAATTATAAACAAGAAAGGAGATAAAGGGTCTCCCTGTCTAATACCCCTTTCAGCCTTCACCATCCCACAAACACTTCCATTACGGAGAATAGACATGGATTCAGCCGAGGAACATTGGCTGACCATATTGACAACTTTAATATAGAAGCCAAAGCTTAACAAAACATGACTGAGAACTTTCCAATCCACACGGTCGTAGGCCTTTTGCATATTGATTTTGATTCCACAATACCATTAATTCCTTTTTTCCTTTTCATAGAATGAATGATCTCATTAACCAGAATCGAGTTTTCCCCTATCCATCTACCCAGGACAAAACCAGATTGGTTGGGGGAAATAATCCTGGTCAGAAACGGTTTGATTCTGCTAGACAGAATCTTAGAAATAACCTTGTAAGTAGTATTGCACAGGCTGATAGGACATATATGGTTAAACTTAACAATCTGCTTCACTTTGGGGATAAGGACTACAAAAGTTCTATTTAAAGCTTTAGGAAGTCTACCAGACCTGAAGACATTTTGAATCACCAAACATATCTCTTGGCCAACAATGTTCCAAAAATTTTGAAAGAAAATCGCTGGCATTCCATCCGGGCCAGGAGATTTTGTCGGATGTAAACTTTTAAAAACTTCAAAAATTTCAGAATTAGAGGGAATAGCCACAATACCTTCATTCTCATTGAAGTTGACACAATGGGTTATGAAAGGAATCAAATTTGGGCATTGGATATTATCATCTGCTTTGAAAAGATCAGAAAACTGAGAGCACAAAAACTTTCCAATGGACTCCCTCGACTCAAGTCACTGCCCATCTTCATTTTTCCATCAAAACAATAAATATTTGTCGTCTATTTGCAATTGTGGAAGCGTGGAAAAATTTTGAGTTTCGATCCCTTGCTTTCAGCCATAGCTCCTTAGACTTTTGCCTCCATATATTCTCAGCTCTCTCTATCCATTCATTCAATTCTGTTCGCATCTCATTTTCCTTCAAGACAATATCAGCCAGAGGGTCTCGACTTTGCAGAATCGAAATTTGATCTTCCAACTCTTTAATTCTTGTTTCACAAAAACCAAAAACATTTCTATTCCATATCCTCAAAGCTTTGGTTGTGGCACTAATCTTAGCTGTAACAGATAATCTACAATCATTAGGGACATTCTGCCAAGCTCTCCTAATCACCTGCTCGCAGCTAGGATCCCGAATCAACGCTTCAAGGAATCTGAAAGGTCTGGGCGTTCTTGGGTGATCCAGGGTTGAATGCAAGCTTATAGGAATATGATCTGAGTTGGAAGTATTGAGATGTAACACCCCAGCTTTTGGAAAGAGGATCCTCCAATTAGCACTAACTAGACCCTATCCAGTCTCTCTCTAATATTAGCAGTTCCACCTCTCCGATTACACCAAGTAAACAGATTTCCAAAATATCCAATGTCCAAAGCACCAACATTACTAATAAAATTCCTCAAAAAGAAATGAGATTGCGGCGTGACAATTCGCCCTCCCCATTTCTCCTCCTGGCCAACAAGATCATTGAAATCTCCAATGCAAACCCATGCTTTCTTACCACCATTCATAACAGATTCGAGCTCCTCCCAGAAAACCTTTTTTAGAGACCTATCGGCCGGGCAGTAACAACACCATAAGGACCAGAGAACTCCTTCAATAGAGACGGCTTCTATACCAATAATCTAAGATGACTTATAAGTAACTTTCTACCCCAAAGTTTCACTCCAGAAAAATGCCAGACCACCTCTGCCATTGAGTGCTTCAACAAAAACTGACTTATCAAAATTGAGCGACTTAAAAATCTTCTCCATTCTACTTAGACTTGCCTTAGTCTCTATAAGAAAAAGAGCTAAGGGGAAAGTATTTCAAACGAGGCGTTTCAAACCTCGCACTGTCGAGGGTCTTCCCAGACCTCGGCAGTTCCAGGAGATGAGCTTCATTGATGGGTTGGGGGCTCGCTTAGGCTCGCCTCCTCAGCCACAACAGAAAAATCCTCCCTCATATTAATCTGTTCCATTTTCAGTTCCTCATTCCTACTAGAGGAACAAGCTCTGCTTTTTTGTTTCCTGAGATTAGGAGAAGAAGTCTTCCCTTCTGGGTAATTTAAGATATTATTGTTGTTACTACCCTAGACAACTTCAACTTTTTTAAATACAGGATCATCATCTACGGACCTCACTTCAAAGGCTTTCCTTTTCTGTCCCACCATTTGATCCTGTTTACCAAGGGCCCCATAAGGCTCTCCAATAGATTGAGTCATAATTAATTAAATGGGCCTTGTGGCCCAAATTAATATCTATGCTTCCTTTTCCTGCATCCTCCTTTTCACAAGCGTGGTTTTGAATTCCCATATCCTCATCCAATTGAAAAGACGTGTCAGGTTTCTCCATATCTTTTACAGGCCTAGTTCTGACGCCTTCCCTTGAATCAACTGTTCGGTCAAAATCAGCTGAGTCAACTCGGTTTTCAACTGGGAAATTCTCCACCATTCGGTCCCCCTCCGCTGACTCAGTGATCTCGGTCTCCTTCACCTCCCCCTCCCGGCGATCTGAATTTACTTATCCAGAGAATGTATCAAAGATTTCCCCTCTAGGGATTTCAACTCTAGGGAGATACGAACCAGCTGAGACCACCGTATATGCGTCCGCTTCAGCTCTAACCCAAGGCCCATACATGTCTCCTTCGGCAATCTGGTTTTGCAAAATCTGAAGAGTACAAGAACTTTTCGCATGTCTTATCATCCCACAATTATAACATAACTCTGCTAGTCTTTCGTATCTACACTGTATCCAGCATCCTTTATCTCCTATCATGTGCCGAAAACCACTTGGAATTGGTTTCATCACATCAATTTCCACCTGCATCCTAATATATTTCAGACCCACAATATTGGTTCTTGTAGCTGATTCGCATTGAAGAACTTTCGGGAAAAGTCCTCCTATTCTAATAGCATTTTCTTTCGTCATAAACCTTATTGGCAGACCATGAATTTGAACCCAGAAAGATGATAGACTGAAATCAATATCGGGGAGTGCCAAATCAGTATTCCATTCCCTCAAAATCAAGTGGGCTCCGTTAATTAACAAGGGGCGCCTCCTCCAAATTCTATTTCTATCTGCCTCGTTCTTAAAGGAGAACAAGAAAATATTTCTTTTCAGTTGTTCAATCTTAATAGATTCCTACGTAAACCACACCCTTTTTAAAATCATGAAAACCACATTTTTGTTCACTGGTTTAGAAGAACAAACCTTACCCACCAAGTAAATATTCAATAGCTTTTTTGCTCCCGCTTCGTCGGCAACTAGAACTAGATCTTGGATTTGGGGGCAATTATTTGTTCTTCCTGAATCTCTTGGGTTATCCATGAAAGAACCAGAGGTCCTCAGGCAGGAAACTCACCACAGAAGAAAGAGAAAAGAAATAACAACAAGAGTGTAGAAGGGATTACCAGCGAACCCACCAGATGCACTCACGACACCAACAATTTAACTATGATGTTTTTCAACAGAATATGAACCAATAATATGAACCATGAAATCTATTTGTTTTTTAAACTAAAAAAACACAACAAATATGAAGGATAGAAATCTGGAAAAGCTCTAACATTTTCCCATTGACATCAACGTTATATATCATATGTAAAAAGGTGAATTTGGTCACCAATAACTGCTACCTAACCAGCAATATTGCTCATACAACTTTTCATCATATATCAAATCAAGCACACCAAACACATTATCACTTTCCTAAATTTAAGCACAACTTAAAGCTGAAATTTTTGTGACAGCAAAGAATGTCACAGCCTTCAACAAAATTTATTCTTTGCTTATATTAGGGATAATTATGATAGGACCCTTGAGGTATGCTTTTATTCTGCAACGGTCTCTCAAGTTTTGAAAATGTCATAGTTAATCCTCCGTAGAGTAAAAAATAAACCCTTTGTTGCTTAATAATAAAATGATTTAAATACTCTTAGAATGAAAAAAAAAAACATAATTTCTTTTAACATTTTTTTTATAGTTATTAATATATATATATATATATACTATTTTAAATATTTTACTTTATATATAAAAAAGGCTTTTCTCATCTATGCTCCATGAAATTTGCATAGATTTGCAAGTTTGAAATTTTTGGAGTAACAGTTTTTCATTCTAACTCTATTAGTTTTTAACTATTAAATTACATATACAATGCACATGATTTGTTTTCTCTTATAATTTAAAAGATACAATGCACATTTCAACTTTATAATCTTCCTAATTAAAAAAATAAATAATTGCAGAAAATTCTCCTGAATATCTGGTAAAAAATAAATTGCCGAAAATTCTAGATAGATATCTTGCAGTTTCAAAGTTTTTTTTTTGCATAGAGCAATGCTCTTAAATCTTTGCTTCAATACACATCTCTTTTATGCCGAATTGCATTTGTAGAAGAAAAAAAATTATAATTTTTTTTTTTTTGGAATGTTTCTATTTAGCTGCTGAGAGTTTGAATTTGAAATATGTATGGTGACCCTTAATTTTTTCTTCTACAAATGCAAATCGGCAAAAAAAAATTTCAGTTCAAATAACAATTGTACCCTTGAAATAAAAAAAAAAAAAAGGACTGCACATGATATTTAACAGGAGAAATAACATTATTAGAATGAGAGACTGTTGCTGTAAATGTTTTGATAGTTCATGAGCAATGCTGTAAATATGAAATATATAGAGCAATTTGAAAATTGTGCAAAGTTGAGAGGGCATAGATGCAAAATAATCGTATAAAAAAATAATAATTTTATTACTATATCATTAAAATATTTCCCACATTTTACATTTTTAATTTTAATTTTATATGATATATCTGCATATTTAGAAATATTAAATTTGATTTACTATTTTTTTTAAATGTACAAATTCATCAATGAAATAAATTAAGAGTTTTATATGGAAAAAAATATACTTAAAATATTTTGTAGTCACTAAAAAAAAATTTAATGATTATATTAAAAAAATATATAGAAAAAAATAATAAACTTTTCTCAAAGAAGAAGAAGAAGAAAAAAAAGAAGACTGAGCAAAGCTTCTCCTTGTGTTCTTCCTCGCCTTTCAAAGGCCAACCCAGAGCCCAGTCCAACTCACAAACTCTTAACACTAATTAAAAGTATTAATCAAAGCCTCACAAAATCAAAGAACATGTTCAAGAAGTATCCAATGGACAAATTAATAATAAAGAAATGAATCTGCAACCAACATTCTCAATCAAAGTACATTCTTGGAAAAAAAAAAAAAATCAAACTATCCAATGGACAAATTAATCAAATATTAGTTGAATCATAACTGATTACTCACAGAATATACATTATAATTCGATAAATTCAGCTAAAAAAAGGGGAAAAAAATGATCGATCCACTGCAACAAAAACAATACCTGTATCAAACAATCTACCTCTTCTCTTCCTCGGCACACAATTCATTCCTCATACTAAAGATTTTCTTAGAAACCAAACAACGTCAATATCAAATTTAAGAAAAATAAAATCAGCCCTTGAGAAATTAAAAAAGGAAAAAAAAAAAAAAGGAGATATTTTGTGGATACCAGCATTGGTACCAAAATGCTTGGGGAAAAAGAATCATGAGGGATGATCTTGCCATGGTGAAAAATTGTAGATTTAGGCTTCATAATTTTCTAGGCATTTTGGAGTGTTTTTGGAATTTGCCCATGACACCTTTGATGCTGGGAGTGACAATGCCAAGATCTGGAAAGCAGCGATTGCCATGATCTTCTTCAACGAAGAAGAATACGTGCTATCAATAGAAAGTTATTTTGACGTTTTCAAACTCACAGAGACCTAACATGAGCCTTTTCTGCAGACAATGGAATAGTTACATTAGTTTTGTCTGATGCAGATAATGAGCAATGGAGAGTATAAGAGCATACAGCACAGAGCACAGAGCTGTTGTAGACCCAGAAAAGGAACGCCTTTCAATTGCAGCATTTCACGGTCCTAACATGATTACCGTGATTGGTCCTCTACCTGAACTTGTACAGGATAAGAAAGTTGCAGCAAACTTCAAGACTATAAGTAACGAGGAGTTTGTCAGATTTGCTATAGCCAGTAAGCTTGACGGTAAAAGCCTTTTGGATGATTTGAAATTGGAGCAGTGATACAAATGCACTTCAGAAAGTCCATCATGCTAGAATCCTCTTTTCTTGCTCCCTTTTCATCACTTTTCCATTATTCTTTTGGCCACCATGCGTGTGTAAAATGGCCCCGATAGTAGTTCTTAGCTTAAAACTATCAGGTTGATCTAATAAAAGATTGATTTTCAATATCTACATATATCAATATATATTAAAATAAAATAAAAAATACTTCTTCATTGGCTTTTAAAGCAATGAGAAGTGAGAAAAGGAAACTCAAAAGGCAAAAGAGAGAAAGTGAAAGCAATCACAGCATAAAATAATCAAGCAGATTTTATCCAAGCACAAAGTTAAGAAGTTTTCAAGGATTAAGGGATAGAAATATAAGACCGAATAGGAAGGCACATAATGCTAATTAAAGATCATACTTCCAGTAAGCTGTTGTAATTAGTCAATAGGTGGTAGAAATTTTAATCAAAATTCAGCAGTCTTAAATTATTCATTTCTATTGTAACTCATGCCATATTGAACTCTCTAATCTACTACTAGCTAACAGAACAAAATCAATTAACATTTTTTGAATAATCTAAAGGCACCTGAAAGGCTGAGATAAATTAACCCCAGCATAGATAAATTAACTCAGTAATGTGATCAAGCTGGACATTAAGCAAGGAATGACTATCAGCATCACATACCACACCAATTTCCCAGTCTAAATTCCTCTCCACAAGGTTCCCACAGACACCCTTATGCTTCCCAGACAACACAAGAACTGGTCCTCCACGCCGTGGAAGCGCAAGTCCCAAGAAGGTCTTGGGATACCCCTTGAACAGGCTCCCTGCTCTCATCCACAGATATATAACACATCTTTGGCCCTACCACATCTACCACTTCTCCTTTCTTCAAATACTACCTCCCTCCTTTCAAATATTTGCTAATGATCCTAATCCTGATATGACTTGTAAGCCAAGAGGCTTGTCTCACATTCCTCTGATTATCTCTGCTCTCTCTCCTTCCCTTTTCTCTTGTCCTCTTACTATCCTTTCTCTCGACCACCTCTTGAATCTTCAACTCCTTCAATCTCTTCAAGCACCTTTCCTCTTCCTTGGAACCCAGTTCTGCAATATCACTTCCACTCACTTCCACTGACTCTTCACTAAGTGACAGCTTCAAAACCAACCTTTCGTAACCCAATTCCTTTAAGATTCTTCCTTTTAAACCTGAATTTCTTCCACCAACTATTCTAACATCCTTACCCACAAAAAACCCACTTTCTCTTTATCTATCTCTATCTCCATTTTTCTCTCCCTCGCTCACTCTGTCTATATCCTTCATTCTCTCTTTTTCCGCCCTCTTCAAATTCAATTCAGTATCGCGCTTAGTGGGAACATCTTCGACAGTAAAGTCTATAATATGCTTACCTACCCTCTTGGTGTACTCCACGATTTTGACAGCTTTCTTCGTATTCTTGCCAATGTTCATACCTTCCCTCCATCCATACCCAGCAAGCAAAGCCCACCGGCATGTCTTCAAACTCCTCCATGCCTCAGTCCTCCGTCAACCTCGTCAAGTCCTGTTACAATTTCTGCAGCAAAACGTCCTGAACAGCAACAAATTTCCGCTCCTCATCTCCGTTAGGTGTTGGAGTGCTAATCTGATCAGAGCCCTCAATCGCATCGCCCATGGTGTTCTGCCTCAGATTGAGACCGTAGGAGATCTTCGAATCGATGCCATCAATTGCAGATGCAGAAGCCGATTCGACCTCAAAATGAAGACCACCGGAGTCATCCGCTTGAGTAATACAAAGTTCGAGGTTCTTCATCTTTTTGCGAGGCCTCCATTCGTTTTAAATGGGAGCTATTGATACATGCTTGGGCTTACTTGTGTCGGCTACGGTTTTGGAGCCGTCGAATTAACATACTCTCTGGACTTGACTCCACCATCAGCATTGCTGTTCTTGTCGTCGTTATAGTTCGGTTAGGGTTTGATTGGATTCGGCTTCGAAGAGGATTTCAAAGGCAAAGAAAAAGAAAGTTTCATGCTTTGAGCCTGGAGAGAGAGAGAGAGAGAGAGAGAGAGAGAGAGAGAGAAACATAAGAGGTACCACAACCTATCTATCATGTTCAAAACAAACAAAATTTGATGTAACATGCTGTGAATCAAGTGGAACTAAAAGTTTCTATCCCATCTGTCCAACCAGAAGTATTGCATAATACATTCATTTATTAACACCACAAGAAATTAAAACTAAAACTCATA
Source organism: Ochetophila trinervis (assembly GCA_003254975.1). Lineage (NCBI taxonomy): Eukaryota > Viridiplantae > Streptophyta > Magnoliopsida > Rosales > Rhamnaceae > Ochetophila > Ochetophila trinervis. The sequence continues at coordinate 14,281 of QANX01008078.1, forward strand.
ACCATGAACTCAACATTCAGCCAAGCAACCAAACACTCATACAAAAAAAGCACGCAATATTTAAGATACAAACCCACCTCGAATTCAACACAAGAATTATAGGTTTTCAACAAGTTATCAGCAATTAATGTAAAATAAAGGCGAAAGAACTCTTATTAAATTACAAGGAACTTTAATGGAAAGAACAATTTTCCGCAGAGTTACCACAGTACTTTTTTTTTTTTGGGTTACTGTGATGGGTCTTCGATGGCGTGCGAGAGAGAGAGAGAGAGAGAGAGTGAGAGCAGCGAAGGGGAAAAAATGTCGATAAGGGGCTCTTACAGTTCGATGCCCAAGGAAGATGGTTTTCAGAGTGCAGTCTGAAGTGTTCCGTAGACTGAGACCGTGGAGATAATCCACTGAATCGCCAATCCGACGATGTCCACCTTGGTGGTTGCTCGGATTCGCAATCCGAAGCAGAATGGGTAAATACCAGCTGGGTTGTTCCCTTGGTTCACTTCCTGTTGAGAATGTTCAAGCTCTTGCTTTAAACACCTTGAAGGACATCCCACCGAGATATCTCCGGCCAGAAGTTGAACTGGAAGAGGTTTCTGCGGAGGATTTGGATCAGGTTCCAATAATTGATTTGAGCAATCTAAGTGGGAATTCAGAGATCCATCATCATGAAGAACTAGAAAAACTCCATTTTGCTTGTAGACACTGGGGCTTCTTTCAGGTACAACCATTCAGCCTCTTAATACCTATTGAGATATAAATACCGTCACTTGTACAATATTATAAACAATTTGAAGTCATATTTAAGCTTTTGTGTGTGTGTTTTTCGGTCTTTTTTAAAGCTTGTATCTGCACAAGATGCCTAATTATCATAGAGAAAAACTCAATTCTATACTACTAACTAAATCGTTAACAAAAAACTGCGCTACTTAAAATTTTTGTTCGACAAAAAGAAACCTTACTTACAAAAGAGATCAATTTTTGATGCGAGTAATTATGATGGCAAGGCAGCTAATCAATCATGGGATATCAGAAGAAGTTATTGAGCAAGTGAAGATTGACACACAGGAATTCATCCAGCTGCCATTAGAGGAAAAGAAAGCTTTTGCTCAGCTGCCAACAAGCATTGAAGGCTATGGCCAAGCCTTTGTTGTGTCTGAAGAACAAAAGCTCGACTGGGGAGACATGCTGTTCCTCTTCCCTCATCCTGCCACCTTGAGAAATCTCAGATTCTGGCCTACAAATCCAACTTCGTTCAGGTAAACAATGTAATCTGTGTAATAAATCTCATACAAAATAAGGTTAAAAATTTTAGAATAACAAACTCTATACCATCCATAAACTTTTCAAGCTTCACACCTGAAATAAGCAGTGTACTAGTTACTACTTTCATTATCCCAAGAAGTTTAGATAACATATTGGTTGATACTTCCTTATCTACAGAAAAACACTGGACAATTACTCGTGGGAACTGAAACGTATTGTAGCCAACCTACTCAAGTTCATATCTTGGAACCTGGGGCTCAACTCTGAGAAATTTATAAATATGGAATGAGAATGAACTACTATCCACCATGTGTAAAAGCCAACGAGGTTATTGGTATCGCTCCACACTCCGATGCCACTGGATTGACTGTACTACTCCAAGTGAATGAGGTCCAAGGCTTACAAATTAGAAAAGCTGGTAAATGGCTACCGATTAAACCCATCCCTGGTGCTTTCATCATCAACATTGGGGACATCATTACGGTAATAGTTTGGGAATTGAACAAAATGACCATTTTTGGCAAATCCAGTAAAATCATCAAATAACAATTTATTGAGGACAAGGGATAATTACCTTAGCTTTGCATGATGCAGATAATGAGCAATGGAGAGTATAAGAGCATAGAACACAGAGCTGTTATAAACCCAGAAAAGCAACGCCTTTCAATTGCTGCGTTTCACAATCCTAATATTAGGACCACTACCAGTATTGGTCCTTTACCTGAACTTATAATGGAGAATGCAGTGCATTATAAAACCATTCGTTACGAAGAGTATATCAGACTTTTTGCAGCCAGTAAGCTTGATGGTAAAAGCCTATTGAATCATATGAAATTGGATCAGTGAAACAAGACACAATGGTAAGCTTATTATATGTTTTAGAATACTTTTTATGATACATACGCTGCTGTAATTTCTATTTTTTGACTCTATTACAAAAAAAATTATATTGTAGTTGTAATTTCTTCTGCTTTTAAAAATGCTGTTTACTTTCCATTGCATAAGTTGATAAAATCTGATGTTTCTTGTATTTTGATTCATTTGCACCAGGAAATGCATTTTAAATTTAGCATGTTCTATAATTATAAATAATGCTAAATTTTGAATGGAAATTTTTCAGTGAAAGGATTTTGATTGCACTGGACAAATATCTGTGTGTGCCATATTATGACTGACCTGCTTTCGTATTTTGATCTCAGATTCCTGTGCCATTGCCCTCGTAACTTTGAACTTGGATTATGTGCGAATTGTTTGTCGTAAATGCTTTTGCTTTATTTTTTAAAATCTCAGTGCTTTTTGGTTTCGGAAGTCAGAGAGGGGAAAAAAAAAAAAAAAGGTAACATAAAGAAGCTCAAGTTCCACAAGGTTCTACAAGGTTCTATGTAAACTGTCCTCCCATTCTCAAGTTCAACAAAAAAGTATAAAAAAAAAATAAAAAATAAAACAAGAAGGAAATTTTGCTTCAAACTTCTAGTGAATATTCATAGAGTACCGTACCAAACATCAATTATATTTCGACGTCTCCAACTGACTTTCGAGAACCACAAATTATTTCAAGCCATTAAATAATTTTTGAGCTCCTGACATGTGTTTTTTCCATTCCCCTTATAACCCTATCTATAGCACATTTTGGGCTCTCAAACTCCAACAAAAATGCAAAATATTCACCACAACCATATTTCATCTTTTCTCTGCAACAACCATCCTTCATTGTTAATCAAATTGTACGTGACACATATACAGGTACAAAATAAAACAAAGCTCGAGAGAGTTGCCTGTCATTCTCAATCATCCAGGCATTACATATTGCGACATTATGGCACTTGCTAAACTTAAAACACATACATTAAAACGTCAAAAAGAACAAAACTAGGTAAGTTTCCAACGAAACAAGGGACATCAACATCAAAAAAGATTCAGCTAGTTTCGAAACCATGTAATCCACTCTCATAAAGGAAAATCAAACAGACATAAAATACACCACTCACATTCATTTATGAGATTCACTGCATGTAAGTGGTACATTCTACAGACACAACTATGTGGGTCCCACATATAATATAAACATGATAGCATCTAGTGAATTTGATACTATCGAATTTGATACTATCTCTACTCATTAATGTGAGACCAAGTAATTTGATACTATGGGATTTTCTACTCATAAACGCGAGACCAACAGGTAAGACCAATATAATGTAAATGGTTTTATGAAATGGTACAACATTGCCACTGGTTTTATGAAGTGGGACAACATCGCAGAGAGTACATAAAGATTTTCTACTAAGAAAACTGTTTGCGACCCACAGGCGAGGCCCATATGATGTAAATTTTTTTATGGAAAAACATTGGTGAGATGGACATATACGCTTTTTCTCTCACATTCATCTTATGGTATGTAAAAAAGAAGACATGTGCCTCTGTCCCACCAAAATATTTTCTAATTTTGTAAAAAGAGACAAGTGAGCCACATGAATAACTAAAATTTGATGAATCAATGTTTACATGCTAATATTCCCACAAACAGAACAGATAGCATTTCTATGGAATTACAATGGAGCAATTACCAACAAGGTAGGTAGGAGCTTTGCCAATGCCAAATTCTGGGTATACTACATGGAATAGTGGCATGTAATAACTCAAAAATTCACAAATGCTAATCAATCAAAGCCATGGAAAAAAAAACTGCTCAAAGCCGAACTAGGAACAGCTCCTAATCCACTGCCATGACTGATACATCACCATACAGCAGTACACATTGTGTGGAACATATAGCAAATGATATACATTGTATCCCACATCAGTGAGTGTGACTCAATACAAAAACAGTGACATTCCATTATCATTAACCACCTTTTTCACATGTTAATGATCTTTTTGCTTTTCAAAATTCAAAAATATTATGCCTCTTCATTAGATCTTTCATAGAAAGAGTACAATAACACACCTGGATGCTAAAAAAATCATCATATGCCTTGAGCAATCATGCAACAGAAAAGAATTTCAATACACTCACAACACATACTCGTAGACACAGTCTAAGAAGCACATATTCCTAGACACGGCCTAGGGAGTATAGTACTCCCTGAGTACTAAAAATTTCCTGATTGCATAACAAAAGGTTTACATTATGATGATAGAAAAGCATCCAGAATGATATAAATAGCTTATAATCGTTGGCAAATGCAAACTGAAAATTACAATGGTAGATTTTACCAAGGTCATAAGATTTCCAAGATGCCCAAACAGAATTAAAAAAACAAACTTTTCATTTAAAATTTCAAAATAGGTTTTATAAAGAATTCGATCAGAACCTGACGTCATTGACAGACTAATGAAATCTTATGGTTAAGACACTTTTGAACAATCAGTGTTTGTAAAATATACAACTTTACCATGTCAGAGAAGAACAAGTAAAGCACAAGACCTCTTCGAGGGTTGTGGCCATCACATTTCATATTCTTATTCTTTGTAACCACCAACTATCATTGTTTAACAAAATGGCAAGAATCACAACACATACAGTTCAACATTAAAAGGTAGCTCGTGAAAACCATAAATAGTAGCGATAGAAACATTACGGCAATTGATAAATGTACACAATCACATTCAAACTTCAAAAAGAATACATAATGAACATTTTATCATGCTTATCTTCCCATATAAATGGTACAGGAGGCAAGCAATGTAGCATTATCTAACTCTCACTTACAATGCCGTTATACTGGAGTAACTCCTAACAATTTAGGGTATAATACAACGACCAGTGGCTTAAAAATGCTAATCAATCAAAGCCCATACATCCAACAAAATTTGCTTAAAGATTTACTAGGAAGAGCTCAAAATCAGCTGCAAGATAACTGCCATACAGCAGTACGCAATGTGCGGTAAACATACCAAATGCCATATG